>CM065665.1:5842867-6064980 GCA_033220385.1 Triplophysa yarkandensis
ATGTTCTGATATTCTCAGTGGGGAAGCGCAGGTGCATTGGAGAGGAGTTGTCCAAAATCCAGCTCTTCCTCTTCACCTCCTTGCTGGTCCATCAGTGCAATTTTACAGCTGAGAAAAGGCCCAGCTTAGACTACGCCTATGGGCTCACGCTCAAGCCGAATGCTTATAAGGTGGCCGTCAGGTTGCGTGACAGCGCTGAACTGCTGGAGGGTTTGTTGGGGGCATCTGAAATGTCTATCGAGAAGAGACAAGAGGTTTGAAGTGAAGCATGCAAATTAACTTTGAAGAATGAAGGTGGCTGAAAAACTAGACAAAAGTAACAAACAAAGCTAAGCTGAAGGCCAGTGTGTGTAAATAAATATTGAGGTATTTTAAGATGTCATACTCAGGCAAAACATTACCAGAATGAGCTGCAGGAATAGAATATATTAAATTAAATTACATGATGCACTGATTTATGGTTTATTCTGCGGTCCAGACCAGTCCTGCAGGGATATTATACCAACTTTATATTAAAGAGTATTGACACATGTGTATAGCATTATTTAGATATGTGTATGTGGCTAAAATGATTAAGATCTGTAGTTGGGCTGTGGTGGACAGCTTTTATAATAATTTAGCTACACAAAACATATGTATTGAAGTTTTTGCTTACAGGAATTGTTTCGAGTCAATCTGAAATCTGTTATTTGGATATTTATAACAATAAAAAGTAATAGTTTATACAAAATTTTACTGACCTTTTAAAATGAAAATGTACTCACCCTCTTGTCGTTTTAGGAATGCGTGACTTTTTCTTGCACAGAACACAAAAGGTTTGACTGTATGTTTGTCTACCGACATTTTTCAAAATATCTTCTTTTTTGTTTTCCAGAAAAAAGTCGTACAGGTTTGAAAAGACAAAAGAGTGAGTTGATGATAACAGAATTTTCATTTTCAGGTGAACTATCCCTTCAAAAACAAATGGTTGACTTTGACTATGTTTTGTTTAAATGTGCATTGATAAATCATTCTATAACTTGCTTTTGTTATCAAGATTATTAAACTCAAATTACCCTTGTTAATCCAGTTATTGAGGGTACAAATGACCATAGCACGGAGTGACACGGTTCACATCCGTATATATAACACTCTATGCTAAAGGATAATCTTACAACACTTTAGATATTGTTGTTTCTAATCATCACACTTCTTAAAAGTGTTTCCTGATTGTCAATTCAACATTGTTGAAGTCCATGCCTTGTCATTATAGAATTCCAATATAGCATTAATCTAGGATCTCTTTGACATAGTCTACTGAGATTCTTTCAGATGCGTTTCAATGGAACATTGTTTTGAGAATCTTGCAGTTTAAGTGATGCGAGAAGAAGAAGACATCATGCTGCTCATACATGTTCCAGTCAAAGGTTTCTCCTATTTTTAGTTTTCAAGGGCACGACAGAACATTTTTTGTCCCTTGGGTCAAACAGAGTTTCAGGGATTGTTACAGAACATTTATGGTATATGTTAACTAAGTTGTGCTTGTTGCTACAAACTGCTGTAATATAGTTTGAACTAAAATACTATTGTATGTTAACATATTTTTTTATATTACATGAAAATGTTATATATACATTTGCAGTATATATTGATTTATAGTTCCCATTATGTGATATTCTATTTTACTTATATAAGCTCTTGTGATTGGCTGCTGTGTGAACTGCATTCAGTTTGCAGTTTCGTTTTTTGATTTAATGTAGTGCAATTAAAATGTTTTTTATTATCATGGCTAATAAATATATTCTTTGTTTATCTTTATAATTTCTTAGCTTTAATAATACTTTTTGGACACACAAGGAAACGAGTTGACGGAATGAATATACATTTTCCATCTGTTGGCTAAATTCAAAACCAATACATGAAAATGACAATACAGAGTGCTCATTTACATCCAATCAGACAATATTTCATCATGTAATTTTAAACCAGTATAACTTTCTTCAGCAGAATACAAAGGATGATATTTGTTAGGAAGTTTGTAGGAAAAACCAACGGAATCCATTCACTTGCACAATTTTTGTGTCCATACAATAGAGGTGAATGTGTACAGCTGATGTTTGGCGGCCAACATTCTTCAAAATATCTTCTTTTAGTTTAAATGGACAAATAGGTGAGGCAATGATGACAGATTTTCTTCTGATTTTAAGGTTATTCTTTGGTGAACTATCCCTTTAAAATATAATTGCAAAAAACTTCTACTTTACAAGTAATAGAAAGTAAAAAAATAAATCGTTTTATTTTCACCCTACTGGATTAGCAGTCAGTTTCAATGAATTTTGAATTTTTCAGGGAAAATTCAGGGATAGTGTTTAGGATACACTCTACCATAAAAAAACACTTTATCTCACATTCTCAGCACATCCTGTTCTGATCAGCTAGAGGTTTGTAGCCAGCAACCAAGCTCTTAATGTGTGCGTGACAAGCACAGATAAAGCCAACTGATTACTGATAGGCCAACAGCCGCCTGCTCCTCCACCAGACCCTGTAAGGAAAAGAATACAGTCTTAAAGCATTATTTAAATAATTAATAATTAATTATTTCATTATTAATTAATTGTATTATTTATACAAACTGTAAGACTTTGGAATATGTTTAGTGTTGCAGTGGATCTGTCACAAAGCTATATAAACACCGGAAAACATTGTGATACTTTATTGTAACATTCAACGAACTGGTCTTGAACTGAAGGCAGAAGGAAATCCAAATTGAGGAATTCTTCACATGAGGATATGTTGTGTTAAATAAAATCTAGACACACACCTTATACACTCGCATGCAGATCTAAACATTTACATTAGCTCTGGATCTAGAAGAGACCTCCAAGAATTCAGGTCATATCCTGCTGGTATTTATTTCTGTGATATGCACACATCAGGTTATGAGAGACACAGGATGGTTTTCACTTCCTGAGGAGAAACGGCAGCTGTATGACACACAGATCAGCTGAAGGCAAAAGCTGGAAGACCAGAATCTAGAAGTCAGTTTCACATAATCACAACAATCTGCAGTGCCAAGTGAGTCAAAAGAAAAGTTTTGATTAAATTTCATTTAATTAATGAAGCCTTGCTATAATCTTATGCAGGATTTTCATTGTGGATAGTTACCCCCAAATCATAGTGGAGATGTAGTAACATTTATCAAAGGGGGGTAGCTGGACCATGCCCACATACCAAACTTGATTTATTGGTAGACTTTAACATGAACAATCATTTATTTAGATTTGATCAATGATTAGTCTAGAGCTTTCGCTACTTTAAAGTCAACTTGGCATTACAAGGTAGAAACAAGTCATTTAAACTTTTTCAGTTTTTACCAGAAATTCTTTTTTTCAATCAAAAAAACCCCTCGTATTTTGGTCAATGGTGCACCAGAGGTCACAAATCCTAAAAGTTTTCCACATATTTTTTACTAAAGAGTCCATTATTCATAACACAATATTTCGTTTTGGTGAACTATTCCTATAAGACTGTTTTTGTTTCAGTGGAGGTTAAGGTTCCTTAAACTATAAAAAAAGTATATGGATCATCATTCTTTGACTGATTTATCCCTGTGAAATCAGGCAATAATATTGATTATAGTTTAGATGAACCATTAAAAAAACAAACATAGCTGGATATAAAAATGTCAATATTCATTATACAGTATTTGATGATTTTGGTCCATAATTGGTGGAGACTAAAGTAAATGAAAGTTATGAACACACGGTGACTTTTAAGTTTTAGAAACAGTAAATGTCAGAATACCAGCACAGATGTGAGCTCGTCCTCAACACTGCGTTTTATCTTCTTCTAAACTGACTCAGACCTAAGACCTTTATGTGATTACACATAGAACGTGGAAAACATTTTTTACCCGAAGCCGTGATCCTGGGACTCGAAGTTGAACAGATGTAGCCATGATGTAGATGTCCAGACATGAGAGGGTTATATCTGTTTTCGTCTGATGGGTGTTGACTCATGTGAGGACAGCTCCTGCATAACACTTGAAAATCAGTTCAACTTCTTTCTTTAATGCTTTACTTCTTTTATTAGGTATTCATTTTGGATGGTTTCTCTATAGACAGGAATTTACAACCACAGTACAGCCTGAAAAGCAGTTTCCCACCTACATTAAAGAATGCAAAGAAAAGGAATTGCAATTCCAAACAACAGGAGGCAGAAAGAAAAAAAGAATAGAAAAATATCACCAGTCCTGTTCATGTCTGTTTCAGCGCTTCCTGTTGGCAGACAATTATCAAAAATGAAGGGCAGTCTGGATTGTCTTCTTGTCAGCGTGTGCAGTTTATTGCTGATGGGATGCTGTGTTCAGAAGATGGAGACCAATATGTCAAGCCTGGTGACTTGTGTAAGAAAAAAAAATTAAATGTCTTTTATTTCAAAACAGCGGCAATTATTGATGCCTTCTGAGAAATTAGGCAGTTGGATTAATTTAAACTTTGCAGGATTAATAAATAGAAATTCACTGCCTATCAATGCCACCATCAGCTGTGCGTCAACCCTGCATCTTGAACTGAGTCATTGTTTTCAAGCTAGTAGGTAGTGGGACCAAAACTATATGTTTAACATGTAAAATGGAAACATGTTTACAACAATGGTTTAAAAATAAGAAAATCGAAAGGTTCTTTGCACACAGACCAAGAACAAAGTTTACTTTTAATTTATCTATTTTTTATTATAGTTACCTTTACGTTCACCAATGTGATGAATTTCAAATGTACTGTACAAACAATGATTATTATAAAATGCACCATATTTATATATATATTTCATATATTTAAACCTATTACATTTGTGGATTATCACTATAAAAACAAAAGCACCAATGCCATATAAGGTGGAAATTAAACCTTACAATACCCCAAAATGTCTAATGCGGTGATAAGGGGATTAATTCATCCTTTTTGGTCAACAATTTAATGTATACATTTACGTCCCAGCTAGTGTATCAAATAATGATATACAAACAACAACACAATCCCTATAGAACCCAAATAAACGAATTTTTGTATTCTGGAAAGACTCAAAATGTTACTGCATATCTACACTTAATCTTTTAAACATTTTTTTTAACCATGATTGACTATTTAATCTTTTCATATAGTTATAGTTTAGATGGTTTCACATAAAAACATCTAGGACAGTCGTGTCAGCAGGAAAGATCCAACATGGTTAGAATAAACTGTAAACCGGACCAGACATTAAGCCAGTAATAAAAAGTGGCTACATGAGATTATTGTCTGTATGAGGATGAATGCTGTTCACAATAGTCAAAGTAATTCAATGACATAATTCTATGAATTCTGAAACTTCTTTTACTTGCTCAGGGATTTTCATTGTTTAAGGGTGTCATTTCACTTACAGTAAATAGGCCACTGGGTATTTACCCGAGTCGAAGACTTTTTAACATCACGAAAAGATGACATCATGCCTTATACCTTGTGGCTATTCAAAGATTGTTAAGGGTATGAATGAACATATTTTTAACAGCTGCTCATGAGGGTGCTCTGTTTTCATTTCCATTATCCATATAAAAAAAGAAGGAAAATGTAACAAAAAGAAAATGGCCTTAAGCCACACAGTATTTGGTGTATAAAAAGAAGCCGTTTTCAAGTTAAAACAGTATTGCTGATGTTTTTTTTTTCAAATGCATATGAATTGTTTTTTACACATCTTGCATGCCCAACAAATGTAGCTCATGTGTATTCATACGCTGTGGATAAACAGCTAAAGTCCATGACGGTTCCAAAAAGGAGATGGAACACAAAGAAAGACGCCTTTGTTCCCTTTCGCTGGAGATTTATTATAGAGATGAGATGAGAGAGTCCAATTCCTTCTGTGCTTCTTCATCCTTTAGAGAAAGCAAAAACAATTTGCTAGTGGGAAAGAATACAATGCCAAAAAAGAATAGACAAGAAAGCGTTTATATAAAAAATGCACGAATCATGTGAATGAGCAGAGCACCTCTTTAGTTGTGATGGTCATTGCTGAGGCAGCATCGCACATCTGACGGGCTTGAGTCTTCTGACCTAAGTCTTTATAACACTGACAAGAAAAAATGGTGTTATGTTATCATTATAGTAAAATATTCCCAGAAGTGCTCATGATCCTCAGTGATCCTAATGGCACTGTTGGCATTGTTCCAAAACCAAGTGTGCTTCGCATTTTAAAATATAAAAGAACACTTACGACAGTAAGGCTTTTTAGGTTTTAAATAAAATCTATTGGTATAGCATGGAATTCTAAAATGCACTGCGACAAGTTTGGGAACTAGTTTCTAAAGGGGTATCAAATTGAGTTTCAAAATGAGACTTTATGATGCTTCAAAATAGAGTTTTGAAATGATATTTCATTTTTATTTCTTTTAATTTAGCTACATCTGTGTGTTTTTAAAACCCTTAAAATAAAAAGCTCTTCAACATTTGAAGAGACAAACACAAGATATAGAGAGATCAAGATTATTTTACTTAAATGTATATGCTGGACCAGCCAGAAAAAAATCACTAGATTTTGGAACAGATTCACTATACTGATTATAATCAAAGTCACTTTGTTCAATTTATGGTTGGAGAAAACATGTCAAACTCAACAACTAGTTTTAAACCAGACTTTGCTGGGTTGTTACAGACGAAATTTATGTAAATTAGTGACACAGTTAGTCATTTGTGTGTAAGATATCAGAACACTGTTGTTACCTTGGCTAAAAACACATAGTTGTATTTAGAGTATTTTGGACAAATCTCTTCAGCCTGTAAAACAAAGAAAAACAACGATATTAAATATAAACTGTCATACACAGTAAAATATCTGAGCATCATCATATAGACTGTTTTATCAAACGCACATGCTTGGCTCAATGTTAACTTCTTGTCTGTGTTTGTTTACTGGTCTTGAAAAAATTAGAAGACCATTTAAAACACCATTTTCAGGTTAGTTGAACTAACCTTTTAGAGGTATATTTACATAAAATTATTATTTTTGTTAAAGCCTCTTCACACAGTGCGCATTTTTTCTTTTCTTTTTACCAATTTACTTAATATTTTTTGCCCCGCCTCGCTCTCTCCTTCAGCACTTTCGCTATAAAAAGTGGCGCTTCTTATTACTTACTGTGCAAATAGACCTAATGAAGAAAACTCCGGGGCTAAAATCATCTGCAGTTTCCCCTTGAGAGTCATGATTTGAAACTCCTTTAGGTGCCAGGAAAAGTTTTCTTGTGTGTGCGATAACTTATTATTTTTTTAATGAATTAATGAAATAATATTAATCAATAACAATAAAAAACTAGCCTAATGTAAATTTCTTCAAAGGTTTAAACTGAGACACTGGACTGAAATACTCACAATACAATGACAATTTAGAATGGTCTCTTGATATTCATATTGTATTTAATTCATAGTCATACATTAATATTTTATTATATATTAATTCCAATAAAATAATTTAAAACTACAAAAAGAAATTGATAACTAAAGTTATGTTTGGGCAACATAATGTTTTCATATGTTGTTGTTGCTGAAACCTTCCAGAGGTTAGGTTAAATAATTCCTTTATTCAAACACCACAGGGTGGATGACTGCAGTCTGGTGTTAGAAAACCTCTAAACATGGCTGTTTACATAACAAGATTTGTTTGCATTTCAGGTGTACTTTCTGTACGTATGTAGACGAATGAAAAACACACCTGTCTCGAAATGGAACCGCACTGCTCTTAGCCAAAGAGTCTCCAGTACATTCCTCAACACTTCGCGTGTTCAATGAGATATTAAACAATTATCATTGCATGTCGTAAACCTCCCCCTATAATCAGGGCGGTAAATAATACCGCCAACATTTACAAGCCTTACACAATCATAGGAAAGATAAACCCTGCAGATTTCCTGCAGAATAAACTATCAAAGTCTCATATTCATAAAATCCGTCTCAAGTTGTTTTATCAGTACAGATGCCTTAAATGGTGTATATGAGGAGAGGGTGTTTGTTAGATGTAGACTGGTGGGTTGTGTTTGTAGACAGATCCACTGAGTGTATTATTGATTAAGTTCAAAGAACACACTGAATTATCTTTTATTTCTAGAAGTTGTGTGTCATGGCCGTATGTTTGTCAGGAAGCAGGCGAGCTTTTTGAAGAGTTGCCTTGGCAGAGCACAACAAGTCTAAGCACAGGCCCCTTAAATAAGATGCGATGGTTCTGATTCAAAGGATATGAGAATTTCATAAAGACAGAGTAAAAACATCAAATGGAAGACCACAGGTTAAGATCTTTCATAATGAAACACCGGCTTGTTATTTAAACACACACCTCCAAAGGCCAATCTTTACAAAACAGTGTGTGGCAGGAAAAAGTACTCATATAATGGCTTATATTTTCAGTGTCATTTATGGTAAACTTCTAAAACATTTTGTACCTTGAGAAAGTTCTGAAGGGCATCCTGGACTGTGGCGCTGGGCGGCTCTCCAAACAAAGTCGCAGCGATTTTCCTCTCGATCCACGTACACTGGGACACCTGCACAAGTCACATGCTTTTCATGAATGTAAAGTGTGTGTAGGCCAATGTGCAATGAGTCACATATTCTTTACCCTATGCATTTACACTCTTTTTTTATATAGATGGCTTAATGATTTTAAGGTATCTCTTTAACAACAGAACTTTGAATGAACTTTAAACACTAATGTTGAATGATCACTTACAGCATAACACCAGCGACCCAGCAGGTAATATGACAAAGGATCCTCAGGTTTCAGCTCAATAGCTTTATCCAGATGATCCTTGAGAGAGAAAACATGAAACAGAGATTGTTTATTTCCCTGAGGTACAACTTGTCTTTTACTGAAATGTTCTACTAAGATTCTTCAGATATTTCTGCTAAACTTTCTTGTAGTGATGCACAAACCCACCACACAAACGTCTGTTCACCTTTTCTCTTTGCCTCTCTCTAGCTGCTACCTGCAAGAGCTCTGCACTTGTGTGTGTTGATACCAAACCCAGCTGACAACTAAGATAAATGCTATGTGTGTCAAACTGCTCTTATGAAATGGTTGTGCAAGTGTATGTGTGTGTGTGTGGTGCCCTCATTGTTTCCACTCTGATAAGAGACCCTAAACCTGGCACATCAACATTCAATCATTTAGACCTCAGGCTGAGATTATCTCAGGACTGTAAAAAATCATTCCCATGCTTTAAACAATTTGGCATGTGATGTAGAAAACTAAAAATACAACAATTATTATTTTGTTATTTCATTATCAATTATTATCATATAAGTAGCTTAAAATGAACAATTGACTCTGAATAATGTAAAAGAGTCAATTGTCTTTCTAATTTCAGTTGCTCAACTGGTTTGCTTTAGTAGGAATGTTCATACACCTACTGTTATGGTTTAACGGCCCTCAAAAACATGTGCGACACTCGCTCTACACAGGCCCAAAAATTATTTGCAGGCTCTCAAAAATTCTGCATGTGAAGAATTAAACTGAAAATAATGCAAGGGTCACATTTATCTGACAAATATTAATTATTTTATAATTTTTACAATTGCTGTTCTGATGCAGTAAAAAAATAAAAAAGAGTAAATATTTAGGAAAAAATATTTTTTCCTTATATTTTCACATTCAGGCTATAACCAGAAGACATACTGTAACAGTAAACTGTGACAATTCGTTAAACAATTAAATAAATAACACTTATTTAATTTAATTTAATTTTCAGGGATGTTCAGCAACAATAAAACATCAAAATATTTAGATATAACAAAAGAAATTACAACAAAATGTATAACAGACAGTTGCTATTGAAAACACATATAAAATTAAATATGTTTTTATAAAATTAAAAAATATCAAAGCAAAGTTAATAGATAACACGCACACAGCACAGACACACAATCTGCACTTTAAACAAAACCCACATTCCTACACGCAGCATAACTAACATTTATAAGAGCCCAAATATACTTACTAACGATATTATAAGAAACCTTTACCTCTAACTTTTTTAACTTTAGACTTATTCTTAAACTCCAAAAATCAAAGTAATTTCAAAATCATAAAAAACAAGCTCTTCAAAACGTGCATTTTAAATTTTATAAAAAAAACTTCTCACCTTAAAAAGATAGCCATTTTTTATTTTATTCTGAATGGTGTCATATTCAGATAGGAGTCCACAAAGTATAGCATACCTATAGAGTGAGAAAAATTAAGATTTAACAACTCATATTTTTATTGTGCATTCCAAGTAATATTATAAACTGCAGCTACAATCTTTTAATATAGAAGTATTCAATTTCAAAAAAGCTAATATAAAAAGTGATAAAAACATTTTTGTTTTGTTTTGATAAAGTATAAGTTTTAACATACAGAGTCTTCAAATATAATAAACATTAAAAATGGTTATTTTATTATCTATTATGTTATCTGTAATTTTGTGGGCATTTTAATGCATACACTGTCTGTGTTGTTTGTGTGTGTGTGTGTGTGTGTGTGTGTGTGTGTGTGTGTGTGTGTGTGTGTGTGTGTGTGTGTGTGTGTGTGTGTGTGTTAGTGTGCGTGCGTGCGTGCGTGCGTGCGTGCGAATATAATGAAACAATGCTGCCAGGTTCAAATACATTTTATGTGTGAATTTTCAAGGGTGAAGTTGAATGACTGTGACAAGTGGTCTAAGTGGCTATTTCTTTGTATATGGTTGGGTGGCAGAGCCTTACGCTATGAGGTGTTAACCAAAACAAGCCAAGAGAAATAAAACCTCATCTTGGTAGATGGACCTTTTGTAATCCCATACCGGCCCATACACTGCTGATTCATGTGTGGCCTGCAAAAACTGGACACATCTCCATAAAAAACCACAGGAAATAAACTCACTGTCTAAATGTCTGAAAATAAACCAATATGTTTGGTCACTTCACAAGTTCATCAGAAAGTCTCTCTGTGTAAGTGGAAGATTCCTTAATCAACATTTTCTGCGATACGGACCGGACGTTGTGCCCATGGTCACTGGCATAACTGTTTATCCAATGACATCCGTTCTGCTTTTTAGACATATAGGAGTTGGATTTTTGTTCTTGGAAGCGCTGCATGACAGACTGTCTAAAAATGGTTTTCAACGGATTCCTTCCAAGGCAAACAAACACTTGTGCAGGTTTTTCCAATTTCTCAGTCTGGCTACTGTGAATCAATGGAGCAATGGAGGATAGGATTAAACTGAACCAACAATAAAGCTTAGATGGACAACATTAACAGTGTAACTGTAATATAAAAAAAAGAAAAGGTTAAATTTTTAAACGCATTTAAAAGTGCTAAAACATTTAAAGGTGCTAAATGCTATAACTTCAGAAGTGTATAAAGACCTTTGTAATGAACCCTTGTTTTTTTATGATCTTGGAACGAGTCATTTATATCGACAGCATGCAATTTGCCACCATGTAAATATGTTGTCTGCATGGGCAAAGAAGTGGATATGTGACAACATCTGTGTCCTGTGACAGCCACAATAGTGTTTTGAATAAGAGGGGTGAAATCACCGCTAAATGTCTCAAACTGAAGTTGTATTAAATAATTCTGATAAGTATTTCAAGAGTCTTCAAGGTAGGTGGCAAGCTTGGTTCAAGTGCACTTGGTTAAGGTTGACGAAAAGGTTTGCAACCTAGCTTGCGTTTAGTCAGATGCGCACTTGATAAGTAGACTATGCAAAACACATAAATGTATTGTTTTGCTTTGAATGGCATGAATATTATCAACTTGAAAGCAACAATATCACCAGAATAAAAAAAGTCTTATGCAAAAGAAACGAGTGTAAATGAGCCCACGCCTGTAAATCATTTCCAATTTACGAACTTTGGGACGAGTTGACTGCTGCTTTAAAAACCAAAGTTGTAGTAAAATTGGTAACAGAGCTGGTCTAGTAACAACAGCAAGCATTAAAAAAAGAATTAGAACAAAATAGTGTCAATGCATGGAGAGCTTTAGGATCTTCACCAAATGTGTCCCAAAATGTTTTTCATCAAAGCAATATGGGAATACTAAGTCGATTATAGTAATGATGGAGAGATCGTTGCTTTACATTCATGCCGCTAAATCTTCCTTCTCCTTCTCACAGATTGGGTTCTGCAGTGTTTTCATTCATAGCTGTCATGTTCTGGCAATGCCCAGTCGTCTGTATATTTAACCACAGTAAAGCAATGGAAGCTGGTGGTAGAACATCTTCTGACTGAGAGAAGAGATAACACATTTGACACATCACGCAGTTTTAGGAATCTGGGGTTTCCCTTTTTATTGGTGTGTTTGGTAAACAACCCTACTGACAAAAAGCACTAAACATATACACCACAGTTGCTCAGTGCAGAACAATTTCAGACAGATTCAAAGCAGAATATTTTGTAAAGGTGATGTGATTTTAAAATGTGAAAAAAAAAGACGATTATCAAATGTTTGAGGTGATGCAGCATTTCTGCACATGCCTGCATGCTCCTATGGAAATCTACCTTCAATAAAAAAGAAATTAAATAAAGAATCAGACTTCCTGTGCAGACCAAATCTCTCCAGAAAATATGATATTTATTTTGATTGTCACTCTGTTAAAGTAATTGTTAATGCTCGGAACAGGTTGGGGAAGATATCACAGCTTCGGGCAGTTTCCACTATTTTTCAATGAAACTTCTATAAAGTTTATTCTATCTATTAATGTGTGTGAGAGGGAAAGACTGATGGATAGAAGTGAGAGAATTAAAATGACACGACTGCAGACGAAGAGATTTGCACAAGAAAAACTGTCATCCTTTCAATGTGATGAAATATTATCTAGACATATACACAAACACACAAACACACTCACTTTCAACACAAAGGAAAAGAAAATACAGCAGAAGAATTAAAGCTGTGGCTGCCAGAAGATTATATAAGTTTAATCAGTATTTTCCTCATGGGCTTCAGAAATCCCCTGAGGAACTAGCCACAAACAAAGAGGTCTTACAGTCAAACTGAGAGAGAGTGAGAGACAGAGAAAGAGGGGGGGGGGAGAGAGAGAGAGAGAGAGAGAGAGAGAGAGAGAGAGAGAGAGAGAGAAGATTGCTTTCCCCTCTTTGCTCAGAACAGAAAGTTCTCTCAACACCTTGGCCTGAACACGCAGACTCATAGACAGACAATGTCATTGTCATTAAGGACTGTGCAACTGAAAACATGGGTCGTTTTTGACTTTAAACAGAAGGCATTAAGAGTAACCTGAATCTCAGAGCTGACAAAATGAATGTAAAAAAAAGTGCAGTGAGACGTAATGAAATAAAGGGAAAGGCAAATTAACAACAAGGAAAACTGTAACAATAACGTATAAGCATCCAGTCGAACCGAGGATAAAATATTGTTTATTCAGGGCTGTGCAATATTTTAAATGCACAAATACTTTAAATTCAATATATTCATACTAATTATTAGCTGGAAAAACAGGAACATTATAATTTCTTACCTTTGCCTCTCTGTCAGTAACGGTTTAAAAGATAAAATTGCAGGTTACCTTGCAGGTTACCATCTTCACGTGTACTGATGTGTAGTGATAGTTAAAACCCCAAAATTTCAATTTCAATTTCATTCATGACCTTTATGACAAAAGAAGAATTTTGTAAAGAATATTAGAAACTTAAGAACTTAAGAATTCATTTGCATTGTTATGTGTCCATACAATAGATGTTTATTTCAACTGCTGTTTGGTTACCAACATTTTTCAAAAAATGTCTTGGGCAGAAGGAAACCCAATTTGGTTTGAAATGACCATCACTTTGTTATATTATTTATTACATCATACTATCACTTTATTATAAGCTTACCATTGTGAACCAGGGTTTCAGTGCATTTCATATAAAAAAGGTTTGGTTTTAATTAAAAGAGGGGCAAAAGTCATGGGTTTATGTTGATGTCAGGGTTGTTGCTTCGCATTTTTTAGGGTTTTTTGGCATGTTGCTATAGTACTATGAGATCAAAAAAGGCCACCCACAAGTGAGAGGTGCTAGAGGACATCTTTTCATTATTAACTAAAATGAGTTTTCAGCTCGTGTCTCATTATCTCTCACAAGACAGCATTAGATACAAGCCAACACAGTGAGGACAAGGACGAATTATCCAGAGCTGAAGGTCAAAACTTCAACTTAAGCTGTGTGGACACATGACTGATAAGAGTATCCACTTAAGTTAATTCTGCTCACTATCATTGGAATGGTAACACATTGGACAAGGATTTCCACAAGCCGAATACAGACACAGGGATCCATTGACACCATATATAAGATGCATTCAAGATTTTGAAAAACTATTTTAACAATTTGTACATATTTATACTTAGATATTTATTCACCTAACCCCTACAGAGAAACCTGTAACATGTCGTTTTAGTTTCAAACAGAGATGGCGATGAAGAAGCTTTGTCAATAAGGCCACATACACTGCAAAGTTTCAAGAGTGAAAAAAAAACTTTAAATGTGGAAGTGAATTCAATAAAGGATTGTTGCATGTTTGTACAAAACTTGTATCACTTCCACATTTGGGATGATTGACACAACGTTCTGGCATTTTGCAGCTAAAAGTAAGATTATAACAAATTTTTTGTCTGTTTTCTTTTGCAACATACATTTTCTCTGTAAACATAACTACTGTTTTTACCTTAAGATCTTTTCTAAAAACGACAGTTTTCAAAACCAGAATAATTGCAATAATTGAACTCTTTTCTGCTAATGGAAAGTCATTAAAATTGAACACAGCACCAGGCTACGGATGAAAACTTGTGTCAGTTTCTGAAGTGTCAGTTTCTGACGAACATGTTAAATGCACATGTCACGATGTAAAATTATAAGAAAATATCACTTTGCAATTATCTCACCAATATCACCTTTCAAAACCAAATCAACTATGAAAATCATCTGCAATGAGTTGAGGAATTGTCAAAACATTTAAATAGCTTAAACTTTTAAACGTGCCTTGCATATATGTCTGATGAACGTGTATTAGTAGCAACAACAAAAAAACGAAGTAATTAAGCAGGCATGTGTATTTACATGTTCGCTTGGGGCTGTCTTTGCATGTGTTTACATTCCTGGTGTTTGGTGATGCTATCACTAAAGTTTTTTTTGAGATGTGTGATTATATACAGAGGTGCAGCAGGCCAGCAGAAAACCTCCTGTGCAGAAGGGTGACGAACACCCGCGTACACAATCATTCACAGGCTTCCATGTGGGAAACAGCTACAAATGTGCATGTGCATTTCAATCGCCAACATTTAAGTTTACGTTATATGTGTTATCTTGGTTTCAAACCCATAACTTTTGTGCTGCTGCAGTGATGCAATTCATATTCATTCACAAACTCACCACTGATGACTTTCAGCACACAGAGGATTGAGGGTAATTGCCTCCTCGCCAATCTTCTTACCTGAAAAGAATTAAGACACATACTGTAGAGACATCCAACACGAAATGTTTGTTTTGTAGAAGAGGTGATTGCATGTCTGCTCACAAGTCAGAAAACATTTCCTCTCTTTCCTCAACTTCTTTCAGGGGCCCTGGAGGTGTAAATAAGTCATCATTTGTCTGTTTTCAATGTCTTTGACATTGAAGCCATTAAAGTACTGACTGGGGAACAGCCACTAAAGGCGCAGTAGTGAAGAAGCATGGGGAACGGAACTGGTTGATCCCGTCCAACCAAAAACACAGACTGAGCTGCTATTGTGTTGCACTTAATTGGCGGGCAACTCACATCTCTCTTCGATTCAAAGATAAACAGAAAGAGAAAAAGAGACTGAGAATACAGATATAATAAAAGCTAAATAGAGGGCAAATAAACTTTCATGATCCAAGAACATTTAGGTAACATAATAGCAATAATTCTTATGCTGTCACGGGTAAGACATTGAATGCAGTATACTAAATTGTTTTTTGTCTAATCTTTTAAACAATTTTTACACCCATGTTGTATTCACATCAAACATTAAATTAAACGACTAGACCTGGATAATTATACACAAAGTCAAGGTAAAAAATGCATATCGCGAGGTGCGCTTACAGCATACGTGTATCAGTTGCGTCATCTGAGTAAGTTGAATATTTCAACTTGTATAAGAAATTTGCACTTAGAGTTCATTGATGTCTACTGTTTGAGGGAAATGGATAAATGAAGACAATCCCTGTTGTGTAATTTTTTTAGCATCACTTAAACTAATATAATGAACTTTCCCCCGACCTTTGGAAGCGATTGGTCGTATAAGGTATAAATATGACATAAAACCTACTTTCCATGTCATTTGGACCAAAATTGATTCATTCATTACTATATCTAGAAAGCTGAATTTATTTCTTTGGTTACAAAACTAAAATTAGATATTTATTAGGAACATTAAATTATTGAGCAGGAAATTTCAGTTTCTCTGCTTCAGAGAGCGCTTTTTAAAGGGTTGTCGAGTTGGTTACTATAAAGCTTAGTTTTTGTGCTAGTTATTTGGTTAAAGAATATAAAACTCAGAAAAAAAAACAGATATGAGATTTTTGTTGTCTAATCAAAGCTTGATTTATTTTCGATCCTAGTTTTATCAAGGATATCTGGCATAAATTGCACTTTAGAGTTAATTCGCTTGTACGTAAAACACAGTGATTACCCCAGTAAATGAGTTAACTGTGTGTGTTCAGAACAGGATTAAGCACTAAGAGGTGAAGTGACAACCCAATTTCTCTACAGTGTGTATGTGGTGAATAACTAAATAACTAAAAAAACAAGTTACAGATTGAAGCATTAGGTTTAAGCTTGCTATTGTATTTAGCCACACCAAAAAATGCAGGAACAAAATCATATTAAAGCTTTCATGACATATGAACATACTTATAATCAGTGATAAATTCCCAATTCTCATGGCACAAGTTAGATTGGAAAGCTGTGTTTACCGTTTTCAGCACAACTTTTTTTCTCTGCAAGGTCTGCAGCAAAATCATGGGCATCTGCGTAGGCTCTGGACAACCTCCAAAGGTACTGGCACTTCTCATTGTACTGTAGATGCATACATGACATGTTATTATTTACTAAAGGCAGCTGAATGTTTATTAAAGGTGTCTTATGTAGCAGAAGACAGTGAACGCACCTTGTCTT
The DNA here is from genome assembly GCA_033220385.1 of Triplophysa yarkandensis. NCBI lineage: Eukaryota > Metazoa > Chordata > Actinopteri > Cypriniformes > Nemacheilidae > Triplophysa > Triplophysa yarkandensis. Next base: position 5,860,010 of record CM065665.1, read on the forward strand.
TATTTTCTAGAAGTAAATCCAGACCTTGTGCTTTGTCTGTCCCGTTACAGCTGTGTAGACAGTCAGCTTTCTGCAGCAGGACTGTGAGTTCATCCACCGGAACCTTTGCTGGCTTTAGATCTTCGTCGCTTTGGTCTTCATCAGAATCTGTGAGAGCAGTTATATAGCTGCAAACCAATGAAGAGAAAACAGTGAATGGTCAAAGTCAAAAGGACTAACTTTGAAAAATGAGGACTGCTCTATTAAATTGAGCATGATTTAAACACATATTTACATGCACATATTTTGCTTTGACAATTTTTACAATGAATTCTACTATTTTCTATTTCCGTTTTACATTTTTATTACGGGTTCAACGGTGTATCGATTCATCGCATACCAGAGGGTTCAAGTAATACTTAAATGTTATCAATTCTGTAATAAAAATAACAAATTTTACCGAAATGTGTAAATGTTGTGTGGATAAAAGTGAGCGAGGCTAATATTTCTTTATGTTCAGAAACATCACTATTCACTTAGGAAACCAAATATTAAGTATCTTATCGAATCATTAGCTAAGCGTATCTTCACACCACAATATTTTTTTTACATAGAAATCGGTCTCTACATTTTCTATATGCATGTGTCATTGAGTTTTTCCTATATCAGGTTTTTGAACAAAAAATATTTAATGCAATGCTGAATTGTACTATTGCAAAATGTGCCATAAAAGTGCCATTTATGAAAAATCATTAAATTACATTAAAACGAAGATAACCTTATTTACTCATTTGCACATTATGTTTTGTATTGTTATAAATGAATAACCTCCAACCACTATCTTCTTCCAAAAAGCTTGTATTTAGGATCTAATTTAATACTACATATAGTTTTTATTACATAAATCAAACTTGAGGGAAAAAAATATTTAGGTAATCTCAGTCTTAATGAAAGGGAAATTTAAAAGCATTCTCCCAAACATACAGTTAATCTTAGAATCCCACTTTGCTTTCATCGTGTGTGTTTTTCCTAAACAACAGGAGGTGAAGGAATTCCCTGCACGGGCCAAGCACAAATTAGCTAATCCACGTCCGGACCTAACAAGGTGTTTTCACAGGAAGGTCAAACGGATGCATCCGGCAACCGATAGATGGTCATGAAAAAAATTCCAAATGCAAACATACACAGATTGCATGTGCATCCAGCCAATTTATTGTTTAATAAATCTAGCGCTTTTAGACACCTGCAGGTTCTGATGCATAAACACCCAAGTGTTGTTTATTTCACTTACTACCCGGCACGCAATACCTGCCCAACTTTTACAGCCTTCGAAAAAATCCTGTTTCAATAACTCCAAGTATATCCCAGTGCTCTAATCAGCCGAGAGGAGTGTGTAAAAACTTGGCATTAATAACAGGTTAAAGTATAAATGAAAGACTTGAATAAGAAAAGGAAAGACTAAAAAGGATTCCATTAAGAGCTGGCAAACACGGCATGTGCGTCATCCGCAGTTCGTGAGAACATTTGAGTCTTCGAGCGATAGTTCTGGAGGGATGTGTTGAAGCTGGAAACTCCGAGGGCACTTAAATGTTATATACACATAGGTCGCTCGACAGAAAGAGATCATCTACAGCCCCAGGAACCTGTACGCCAAGTACGCTGGTTAATGAGTTTCTAACTCTGCCAGTATGTTTTTGATTTCTGTTGTGTTGCAGACAAACTGCCAGAGTCATTTTGGGCATTTTGTCAGTGTTTATGAAATGATGTGCGACACACACACACACACACACACACACACACACACACACACACACACACACACACACACACACACACACACACACACACACACACACACACACACACACACACACACACACACTTCTTTAGATGAACAGATAAATTTTTTTCACTGGGTGGATGTTAAGTCACATTGGAAAATTTAGGTTAAGTTATGTTAATGGGTCCGTCTTGGTCTGGTGGCTAGAGAGTTGGACATGTAAGCAGAAGGCTGCAGGTTCGAATCCCGGTGCCAGCAGACAAAGAAGTGACCTTGAACAAGACACCTTACCCCTGTTTGCTCTGCAGTGATAATTGGCCACTGCATAACATACTTGTAAGGTGCTTTGGATATAAGCCCTGCCAAAAGAATAAATGTTAAAAGTAAATATAAATATAGGTAAAGGCGTGAAACAAGACTTTTGTTTATGCAATACGAACAAACATTTACAAAAGAATCCGTAATGTCTGCAATCTAAACCTTGACATATTCACCTGAGACCTTCTAAAACAAACAGATATTGTACCATGTTTCGGCTATTTCTAGCTCACAAATCGAATAAGCCAATGCTTGACGTGGAAACATTTGCACAAAAGTTCATTCTTCCATGATTCATTATCAAAAGGTTAAAGTTTTTGAGTAGATGAGATGTTATATATACTGCCCGTTCCGAGTCTTCCTTTCTGGAACGGAGGACACAACTGCACCCAGCAAAAGTAAAATCTTCTATAGGGATTATTTCAATGGGGATCTTTTATCTGTGTCTTTGTGTACCACTCTGAGAAGTGTAAGTTCAAGAGCGTACTGTTTGTTTAAGAGCAGATGTCTTAAAATGCCCTAGTGTTGCACGATAAACTAGTACCAAAATGGTGGTGCCATACCCTGTTTTAAAAGACGATATGATCCCTCATATTATAAGTACTGGTGCTTACAGAATGAGAGCTGTAGTGGAGACTGTGCAACAGGAGTGGGAAGTGTGTAGCGTTCTGCTTTTATGTAACTCGAGATGCCCTCAGAAGCTCTTCTGTGATGAAATCAGAGGCATGGCGGCAAAATACAAGCACTCTTCCTGACCGCTGACAGCCGGCTGGTTTACAAATAGACACACGGCGTGAAATATGGCATTATTTCGCTTATATTGACAGTCAGGACAAGACCATTGATATGTTTAACAAGACAAATTTAACAAGTAAATTATAGATAACCTCAAATATCTGTTTAAGGGCCTATACTTTTCTCTATACACATGCTGCTCCTTGGTAATTTTCGGAAATTTGTTTTTCCTCACCACCATTGGATGCAGCTCCACTGCCCCTGTCCTGCCCATCAGGAGACATTTGCTTTAACTGCACTTAATATTAATAATATTTCAATGCTATGTATTAGTAACCCATATTTATAGCATCCATATGCATCCAGCTCGGCAACTGGAGTGAAAAGAAGACTAACAAATATCATTATCACAAAGCTTTGGTTTGGCGTCGGGCCACCACTTCTGTTTATGTTAGTGAGGCAATGACAACCACATTTCTTTGTATTCAGATGTTGTACTAACAGGAAATAAACTGGAAAAAAAACGTTAAACAGACTTTGCCATTACTGTCATGAATTGCATTTTTGAAAAATGAAGCGATTTGATAACGTAAATAAAGTAGCTTCATGACGTCAAAATAACTATATGGCTTTATGGTTCTATAAAGAACCAACAAAAGGTTCTTTGTAGTGAAAGACAGTTCTTTAAATTATATTTCGACAAGTATTTTGTAACATCATGTTAAATTAATGCTGTAATATTTAAACTGGCCAGCTCTCATCTTAAAACGCTTTACAGCTTTGACTAAAAGGGGTGTTTATTTTTTACTTCTGACTACAACAACAAAAAGGTGATGTGAACATTTCGAGTAAATGAGTAAGTTTCAGTACATTATAATGCACATATCCATTGATCCCCTTATTGAGCAGCTCTCTCTTTCTGTCTGTCAAGCATGTTTCAATAGGGATAAATCAGCACATTCCATCTCTAAAGCTCTGACATCTAATGTCATTCCATTGTGATCCTCTCCTATCTGCTGTTTGAATCCTGTACAATGATTCAGGATGGACGCTTTCATTCAGTAGATCTAGAACCTATAAGGTTTAGAAATGTTTTGCCACAAAGTTTATGTTGTCATTTAAAAGCCCAAAACCTTTACGATATAGTTCACTTAATGTTATTTTAAACCTTTATGACTTACTTTTTTGCTAAAAAAACATATCTTGAAATATGTTGATAACTAAGCAATTCACTTCAACTGTATGGACACAAAACCAGTAAAATAAGTACTGAAGCTATTTGGAAAGTAGCATTCTTCAGAATGTCTACTTTGTAGAACGTAACTCACAGAGGTTTGAAATGACTTTCATGCAAAACACAAAATTAAAAATATACTTCACCCAAAATTAAAAATGTGTCATTCGTCCACTTGTTATTTAAAAATTGACTTGTTTTTCTTTCAGGGAATACAAAAAAAAGGTATTTTGAAGAATGTTGCGAACAAGCACTCATTCCCCTGCATTTCTTAGGTGTCCATAAATTAGACCTGAATAGCTGACACTGTTGTTTGATTATCAACTTATTTTAGTTCTTCTTTAGCATTCTGCAGAAGTCAAATGACTAGAGGAAATTTGCAAATAAATGCTGAAAAATTTTCATTTATAGGTAAAGATGTTTAAAATAAATATTTTTGGAGGATGTTTTCTACAGATTGACACAACATGAGGATCTTTGAAGTTAAAATGTTGGATAATGATTTTGGATTCATCGTTCAAAGGCATTTAAAAAGCTCTTTCACTAAAACATCTGTCTGATGTTATGCAATATAAATTAGAGAATATATCTTAAAATTTAAATGAAATAAAACAATGAAGCATTTTAAGCAAGTCCCTCAAGTTTTATGGAAAAACACCTCCACTACCCCAAGTAGATCTTCAAACAGAATGGATAACAACTCCAGCCTCTAGTCTTTACTATACATGAAAAATTGCGAGTACTTTCAAACTGAGATTTGTTCAGGGGAATCAACATTTCCACTCCAACAGCCACAGGCAGTACACTCATTCAGATGACTTCATCAAGAGCAGCCCCTGGAGTTTGGATGCAAAAAATCAAACCTTATATTGCCTTTACCAATCCCCTAAAGCAGGCATCTCCAATTTTTTTTAAGCGAGGACTACCTAACGAGATGAGATTATCCAGAGGGCTACTTTTTCGATTTTATGAAAAAGCAATAATCTTCTTTAACCATGAAAATTTTCATTAATGTAAATAACAACTTCACAGGCACAAATTGTATTTTGATAAAAAAGAGTAGTTTCAGTCAGGCTGGTCACATTTTCCAAAAGTTTATTTAGTAAGTCAAAGAGATAAAAACATGGTGCCTATATAATATGGTGCCCAATATCACTGAGGACAACTCGTGTGCAGCTCTTATTATTGAGCCGTGGCGGGCACCTCAAAAAGCTCATGGGGGCGACCAGGGGCCCGCAGGCACCGCGTTGGAGAACCCTGCCCTAAAGCTTAACGCACATCGAAGCTCAGTTCTTAAGACCTGCCTTAACTTCTGAAAGCCTTTTTTAAGCATAATTCAAGATAAATGTTTCAAGAAAAGTTGCTTAGAACTCTTGACAACTGACACTAATGAAATGATAAAATACACTTATTTTTAGGTCAAAACAAAGACCAGAAATAAAAGATTTTTCTTTGCATTGTTACGTAAAGCCTTAATAAGTCTGTTTTCTTCTCACAAACTCGACATGTAATACCATGGTGTCTGTACCTTTAAAAACATATGCTACTGTAAAAACTGTACAGTCTGACAAATAAACTTCACAGTCCATTTAGAAGGACAGAACTTCTCACTGATATACCGCATTTATTCATTTCTCTCTTCCAAGTATCAACTTAACGACCTGTCTGCCTTTATATAAACAATTACCATTTTCATGCACATCTACAGCAATCACACATAATAAATGGTATCGTTTTAAAACACACAAGTGCTTATATCCTTAAGCAACAGAAGGCGAGCCGTGACGTGACTGCCCTTGGCTGCTATGGGAGCTGTGACAAAAAAATACAAGTTTCTGCACAGCCCAGGAAAAAATATGGCAGCAGTCACGCTTTTAGATTGATCAGTGCTTCGAAAAGAAATTGAAAGGAGGAAACTGTTTTGACATATGTACAGACCTTTGAACCCTTCCGGGGCTTCAGGCCCAAACTGCACACACTTCTGAATGCTTTAAACACATCCTGACAGCTTGAAGTACAAACATGATAATCTACAAACTCTATAAATACAGTGAAGTTAAAAAATCTAATCGCAGGCGAGTTTTTTCACATATTTTCAAGAAAAGCTCCAAACCATATTCTTAAAATACAATTATTTTTGAATAACGAAAGATATATTCTTGATGGCTTCAGGAGTAAAAAATAAAAGAAATTGTATTAATACTGGAACAGACTTGAACCCAAAATCTTAATAAAATTAATTAGATAATTGAAATTTAGATTTAACAAATTTAGTGTGAAGTATTAGATACTTTTAAATGGCTGTCGATAGAGAATTATGTTTTTGGTACAACAAGTGATCGCAGTACTGTTTAGCAACCTTTGTGATTTTAAATAAAACCCATTTAGAGCTTCAAATATATAAAAATTAATATAGATGTTCTAAATATTTATGTTCTTCTTTTTGTAGAGCACAATAAAGAGATTTTGAAGAACATTTGTAAATTAAAACAATTGATTTGCATTGGTTAAATGTTCAAACAACAGAATATGGATCAGCAGTTTTTGGTTTCCAACATTCTTAAAAATATCTTCTTTTGTGATTTGCAAAAGAAATAAATGTAGACATGTGTCAAATAACACTAGGGTGAGTAAACGATAGACTTTAAATTGTAGAGCGACCTATGCCTTTAAGACTTAAGGAAGGTTCACCATCTAAAAGAAGTCAAATGGCCATGCCGAACGTACGTATATGTGCATTTACAAAGTGTTCATTAAAAAACATACTGCAACCACAACAAGAAAAAATATCTTACGAAAACGGATCATGAAGGTAAACTGCACAAAGTGACTATAAACTGAAAAGAAAAATTGCATGAGTGGAGTATAAAAACTTGTTTAGAAAAACAACAACATCAAGTTAAAGATGCAATAACAAACAAACACATATATAGTAATTACTTCTGAAACAGAATGAGACTGGAATAGACTTGTAGGTGCTTTATGGCAAATAAATTGAACAATGATTTAAATGAATGACTAGGGGCAGCAGAGTTCACCTCCTCAATCTGGATGAGACAGGATTTTAACCCCAGAAGAGGCAGAGACATCATTTTCCTCGAAACAATTAAAGATCTTAAGCCTTCTATTCACAAATTCCATTAAAAAAAATGTGGTGCCATTCTTAGTTCGTCGCTAAATGTATCCAGTTTGAGGCCGTATGCCAAATATTATAGTCATGCTAAATCCTCTCTTGCTATGAGAATATTAACATACTTAAATATTCTACATCCTTTTCAGAAGCTCAACTTAACTTGATAGTTTAAATAATTTACAATTTTGATATTTTGGAGCTTGTACTGGCAAACTAGAAGACAGACATTTCTTATAAATTAAAAACTCTAGTGTAAAAAAACAAAAATTGACAAAACATTGAACCAAAAACTCTATTGAAAGCCTGAAGGTTAACAAGTGATGTGCTTTTGATAGCCGCATAAATATTAAAACAGCGATTTTTTAAAATTTTTTTAAGGAAGCGGCGCCTGTCACGAAAGTAATGCCATAAACATCAATTGAACATACGCTCTTGCAAACTGGATGGTCCGACCTACCACAGAGCCCACAAAGCCGGAAAAGGTGGGCTATGTATGTGAGTTGTATGTTCGCATTTTGAGTGACACGTTGGTGTATGATGTTAAGTAATTGCCCCTTACTTGATGCCTATCTGCTTAAAGAAATTTGCATTTTTAAAAAACTCACCCTCCTTCACTCTCTGCATCTTCAGAGCTTTGTCCTTCACTACTTGCTGTGGCTCCTGCTCTTCTTCTTCTTGTGGGAGTCCTATGAAGGGGACTGACCCTGCGGGTACCAACATCCTCCACACTACGACCCCTTAACTGATCCCTGACATTGTCTTGCAGGTGTGGAAGAGCATTTTTCAGGGCTCGAACTTCTTCTTTAAGCTCAGACACACACTGGATCAAAGCACCCAGTCGATCCAGCACTTCTGACTGACCCGTCTGCAGACCCACACGGCCATCTACATGATCCACATGACTTCTCAGCTGAAGGACTCTGCCACCACCAGCTCCAACTCTCCGGAAGCAGACGACAGCCAGACTGATACCTGCAGCTCCTGCCAGAACACCTAAAGCTAGAGCCCTGCTGTCTGCATGAGCCATAGCAAACAACTGCAAACACAAGAACACAATAATTGACAACAATTAAATCTATATATAAGATATATATATATATATATATATATATATATATATATATATATATATATATACAAAATAATGCAAAATAAAAGTCATACATATACTATGAATTTTAACTGAACTAAGCAGATATTGACGGAGCTGAATGAAAAACATGAAACTCAAAATCAAAACATTGGCATACAAAGTTTGTAGGCTATTAATCTCTATAATAATATTAACACTGTTAAATTGAGCATACAATTTATAAACTGGGATTGGTGACAATAACTTTAATATTAAAAGACATATTTCACAAATATCATATCAAACATAATTTTATCACCAGTTTAAAGTTTTCCTTAAAATCAACACAATATTCACAAACTATTTCTCTACCTCCCAATATATATTTGTAGTTTCATTCACTGACCAAAGACAATTCACAAAATAAAGTTAATTTCTGCTGCCGTCACATAGTTCTTTAAAAAACAGTTAATATTGTAACATAATATAATATTGTTATGTAACATTGTGAACGTTAAGTCACATTACCGGTGTAGCAATACTGTGACAGTCATATGCCACACACACACACACACACACACACACACACACACACACACACACACACACACACACACACACACACACACAAAATACAATATACTAAAAGATAAATTAGATGACTTCTTATATTCTAAGTTCTCAGACTCAGTAAGCCGTTCAAGACAAATCTCTGACCCAGAGTCTATTTATGCCCTACAAGCTTTACTTTTTTGCTATATTGATATAACAGTTTTGTTTCTTCTTATTGTGTTAGTGAGGTTTGTCTGGGAGTTGAGCAAAAAATAAAAGATTCCAGCAATGTAAAGAATTTGAATTTGTAGTATTTCCTGTAGCTTAGTGGTTAGAAAAGCAAAGGTCATGGGTTGGTTCTCAGGAATTGCACATACACAAAAACCAATCTATATTATAAAACAACCTCTTTGGAGCTTAGTAACATTTAATTATCTGTATAATTACAAATAGCTGGTAAACATTATATGTACATTGTAAAAACAGAGAGAGTTAACTCATGATATGCATTCATTATGCATAAAAAACTGTCTTATTAAAAGAAAAGTGAAAACATTATACTGTATGTATAACATGTAAGGAAAGTGAATATTTACACAAGACATCATGTATAAACACACAACACAAGATTATAATATCAAAGACAAGATGACTGTAATAGAACAAAATTATCATTTTATTAAACAGCAGAAAAGACACAAAAACATGTTCTGTCAGCTAATATGTGTCCATTTAAACAGCACATAATCTTATCATTTCATAAATCAACATATATCTCATTAAAGCATCATATTTTAAGGATATTGAGCTTTTACCTGCAATGATGTCTGTTGAACCCAGCGGTGCGACTGTAAAAATAGTCCGTGCAGCTCCAGGATCGATACTAAAGGTTCCTACTTTACACATACAAAGTAATTGGAACAAATAAATGTAAGGTTCAATTTTGCATAAGCAATATGATCAAATAAGGATTAATATGTGATAAAAGGATTGCACCATAACATAAAGTAATATTTTATTGATCACTAACAGCACAATTTGTGCAAATTTTATTATGTAATTAATAAATAGTCTGAAAGTTATGTCAAACATCCCTTGTTGTTATTTGTTATTTTTGTCCAGGAGGATAACATTGGTTAAAAAACAAAAATAACAAATACCAACAAGGGATGTTTGACATAACTTTCAGACTATTCTTTTATCCTTTTATCACATATTAATCCTTATTTGATCATATTGCTTATGCAAAATTTAACCTTACATTTATTTGTTCCAATTACATTGTATGTGTAAAGTGTGGCCATCAGAAAAGCCTTATGATTATTACGTCTGAAGTATGATTTATTGCTGAGTGTTAAAAATGCACATGAAGCAAAGATCCAAAGTTCATTTAAATCAATCATTTATAATCACAGAACAGTTTAATGTGTCTGCTGTTATAGCAGGTTAACAATACAACAGATTTAAAAAGAAGATTCAGATTCTACAATCCAAAGCATGAGTGGATTCACTGTATATATTGAGTTGCATTTAAAAATATCTTTCTTTAACCATCTGTATTATATTCATTTATGTATGTCTGACTTAATGTTCTATAATAATTCCTTAAATAAGTTTAACCAAACATGTGAGAAGATAAAACACAATGTTGGATAAAGTGCTGGAGACTTACTGTAGTGTGGCAGATCTGTGGCCTTCACTGGTGTGGATGATCAGACTCTAGTTTTTATCTATCTTGTCCATAAACACAAGTATCTGATCAGCCTTGAACTGTGAAAGCAGGCTCTCATTGGCTTCTAACATCTTTTAGGTAAATATTTACCTAATAATCTCTCACTAAGTATGATGCCTACCGCAGAAAAAATCCAGTAAGAATTAATTTTCTATACTTTGATCTGTTTAGCTTGTAACCCATTGCTGCATGTTAAGCTTGTCTTTAACATTGTTGTTAAGTTTGCTAAAATTTTAAAACATAGTCCAAATCATATTAGTCATCGATTTTAAATTCCAGTTGCAATAAGTGAATTGCCAAAAGTAAACTAAACCAACTGTTAATATCATACAAAACACTTGCTGATAATGTTTGAACATCAGAAACATATCAGTGTGCTCAAGTTTTCAATTAAATAAAGATACATGAACATGTGTTGTGGACATGACAAAAAATGGACACAGTTTTGGGGAGACAACGAACTTCTTAGGATTAATATCCAACAAATGTCCAAGGGATAGCTCTTCATAGAAAATAAAATAAGTTGAACATCTTAATCTGGTTGACTATGTTCCAAAAAGCGAATGAATACAAAACAATTAATACGAAATAAATTATTGAACAGTAATTACCAAGAAAAGTCCATTGACTTGATATTATCCCTCCAATCACGAAGGCCTTCCAATTACATTATTTTAAACTTGAAGTGAATTTTATTCGTAGGGTTTGGGGAAAGTAACCATCATTTCAAAGATTTTTTTAATTACGATAATTTACACACCAACACAGCTATACTGCATCTCACCTGCATGGTGCAAAAATCTACTGGTGTTTCCCCACACAAATAATAAAGAGAGAGAGATCACTGGATGATACTTTTAGTTTAACAGCGGAAGTCCCAAACTTTTAACCTCTGAGTAACAAATTGCGTCTTTAGGTGCAATAATGCATACAGGGGTCAAATCGTCTGTAGGCATTAAGTCTAGAGAAACATCACATTCGCGAAACAATATGCGTTAAAAACACAAGCACATGACAAACTTACATAAACACTTGTGTAAGTCTCTAGCAAACTCTTTAACAATAAAAAACTTACTGACTTTGAATCTAAAGTACTATAGTACCTTTAGGTTATCCTTGTGAAATGGTTTTTCTTGAAATCCTCAATCTTCTATCAGTTTATTTTTTAAATGCACTTGGCTCATATGTTGTGTTTTTCTAACTAGGACTAGCAGTATTTCACTTATGTTTGTTTTTTACCTCTTATACTGATTGCTTTTTTTGTGAACATCACTTGTAAGTCGCTTTGGAAAAAAGCGTCAGTTAAATTACTAAATGTAAATGTTGTAAGGAATGAAATTGCTCCACTTTTTGATGAAAGTTTATGTGCAAAGCTGGTCTGGTACTTCCCCAGATTTAGAAAGCATTCACTGAAATGTGCAACACACACATGAATATTTGTATTTCACTGTTCTGTAACGGTATTTCTAAGAAATGCGAGCCAGTCATTTTTAAGCATTTTCATCTTTTGTTAGCCTAAACAAAGCAAAACCAAAAACCGATCTCCCAGGAAATGTCTGTGGTGGCCTCCACAACACTACAATGATGTTTTAGGTTACGCCTTCTTTATAGCTGAAAGTCACTTGGCTTTTGCATGGGAAAAAAAATCAGGTAAACTTGCAATAGCAATGGTTTTTATATTTTGAGATTGGAATTAATCTCACGTTTTTTTGTTTGGAATAACTGTAAATAGTAGTTATGTGTTTTTCATACTTTATAGAATGAATAAAGTGTAAGTGGAACTTACTATTTGTACCACAGCAAATTGTAATGCAATAGTAACAGTGTGTAATTTATTATATTTATAATTTAATAATAATTGAAATACACTATTCTTCCTTGTTTTAAAAATGTATGTGCCATGTATACCAGACAAGAACCATCTGCTCGGACTTCACGGAGTATTTAAATGTATAATTCATAAATTACATGGGGTTACGTTGACGCCAATGTCATGATTATATGTTTATTAAATTTTATGCAGATCATTACATTTTTTTGCTTGCCATTGGCTATAACCAATAAGTCTGTACACGAAATGATGTCTTTATAGGCGCAATAACATTACATCTGAAAGAAATATCTGATAAAACGGCCTCCCATTTTAAGATAACATAAGTAGTTATGAGTAATAATCTTTCACATCCTGATCAAGTCACACTGGCAAAGTGGTTGTATCAGTTTGATCGTCTTCATTTTCTGGGTTAGATTTGGGTGCTTTAAAACAAAAACAAAACATTTCATTCGTCATCAATTGTTAACATTTCAACTATTAAATGGCCATTTTTTCCTGAAATTAATTATATTAAGTATGGAATCATCCAAAATGTCTACCCAGCAGCAGAGATTTTGCGCAAAAGATTTAGCTTTTCGTCTAAAAGAGGCAAAGAGCCTGAAATGATTGAGCATTTGTTCCCTTTTTTGTCCTGTTATACTAGGCCTTCACATCACAAAAAATATGTTTGGGGCTTGATAGATGTGATACTGAATACTTATTATTATACTAATAATATTAATATTTCTTTTGAAAAATATCATATTCATAAATGTAGGTGGTGTAAGAATGTTCCTTCCTTGAGTTGTTTTAATAATGAATGTTAAAATGATGTATCATCCCTAAACAAAGACAGTCATTCCCTCAGTGACTTGCATAGATTTTCCTTTTAATTTCTGTTCTTTGTTGTGTTTTTTTCCCCATGGTTTGTGATTGTGACCCTGTTTTTGTGTGTCTTTTGAAAGGTTGATATATGCTTTGCTGTTCCTTATCTGAATTTGTATATATATTTTTACACAGAAATAAAACAAAAGTGTATTCCATTTTAAATATGTGGAAGAAAAGATAACATAAAAAAGCCAGATCAAAAGTGGAAAGATTTTTTGGTTAGTCATGACATTTGTTGTTGACTTGTTCTACGAAAGGAGACATTTTATATTGGTGAAAATCGGTTGTTCTAAAAGTGTTCCTTTATATTTATGTAACAGGGGCTTTTTTTGGGGCTATACGTGCAGTCATCCACAAGCCCAACCTGTATCGCCCCATTTGAACAGTATTGATGGTGAAGCCCACATGAAGGTGTGGAAGGCGGAGATGGCATGCTTGACTACAATTGCTACGTGCAGTTCCACGGATATACCTCCTTTAACCAAAACACAGCATTGTTTTTCAACCGGCCAGTATTTGCCCGGCCTAAAAATACATGTACCAACCCAGGGCTTAAGTAGGCGCTGCTAAAATACAAATGACACCTGATTGATAGCTGTCATCCACCCAAGACAGAGTTCTGATCTAAGCAAAGCCTTTAGATTATTTGTCATCCTTAATGCGAGGGCATTTTGAATGGGTTATTCAAAAGACACAAATCTTGAGGCTGTTATATATAGAAAACAATTGATGCTATCTCAGCTTCAAATGCCTGTGATATGAAAGGCTGATGGAGAGATAAAACGACTCTTACATAAAATTGTTTGTGGTTTTTATATAACTGCAGTCTCCCATTGTCTTTCATTGTGTTTCCAATATATACTGTACAACCATTGCTACAGTGGTAGCGTGACAGGTGCGATAAGCGTGTCCTGACAGCAAAGCTTGACCTTTAACACTTTGGACTAATAAAACACATGCAGGCTGCATAACTGCATTGTAATATTTTATATATCTTATAAATAAAATTTTTCCTGCATGCGAACAAGAAAAATAATAAAAGACAATTTTAAGCAAATTTCACCTGTTCCCCTTTAAACTTTTTACCAAAGGTTTTCATTATTTGCTTAATATTTGATATGATTAAATACGCTGTTTACATGTGTTTTCTCTATATTTTGCTAAAAATAAAATCTACTATTGATTGATTTCAATTAAGTTAACCCCTTTGACCAATTCTGTGGTTAAGGGTCACATATAAACAGTAAGTTTCATTAAGTTTTCATTCATCAATGTAGCAGACGCTTTTATTCCAAGTGACTTACAAATGAGAAAGCATTTAACGCTTTTGTTCTGTAGGTTTCATTGACTGAATTTCCGTCAAAAGAAACATAAAATCCCATGGAACCACATCATGGTCAACGTCCCAATCTACATGGGGCATAGGGATAACATTCGACACAAGACTTTCCTGTTTGAGAAACAGGTTGTTGAAGATATAGGCCTCCAGAATAATCTGATATCTGATGAACTTTTCATGCATGCAGCCAAATACTAATCAGTGACATCAGCTTTAAAAAGATTACAGTGGCGCTGGTCAAAATCTGCACAGGACTTCCATCAGAGATAAATTGTCTGGCTGATATTGAAGATGTTGATGTTTTCAGAAGAAACGTAACTCTGTATTCATCACGACCTGTTTGGTAACCTAGTGCCCTAATGGTGACATAACTCTGTAAAAAAAGATTCCCGCTGGCAGTGAGCCGATAGGGGAGGAAAAGAGATCATCGGATTAACTCTCTTTCTTCTCTCTGTGTAAAGATGCTATGGAGACCGTACGTGATACTGTACGTGTAAGTTGTCTCACACACCACCAGCAGATGATACGCATCAGTGCAGTAAAGGCTCCGTTCATGTGCAGTGTTCAGTGTTATGTCAATGCCATCTTGGACTTTGCCAAATGTATTTAATCCGAGTTTAATACTGATCACTTATAAAGACAAGTTGTTTCAAAAGCCAGATTTGATGCTTAAATGTTGGTCTTAAAGTAACCTTAAAATATACCCAAAAATTCTAATTGTACCATCATTTACTCACTCTTCTGTCATTTAAAACCTGTATGACTCTCTCCCTCATAATGCAGAAGAAGGAACTTTGAAGAAATTGTTGTAGGTCATACAGGTTTGAAGGTGAGTAAATTAACCTTCACATTTATTGTTTTTTTATGTTAACTCATTTGGCAGACGCTTGTATCCAAAGCCACTAACAAGTAGTGTGAAGTGGACAGCTATCACTGTCTCTTGCTCAAGGACACACATCATTTAACTACCTCAAAAATAACTAATACAAATAAAAAAATAAAAGAAGTACAATATACATTATGCAAGATTCTTTTTATTTTTTAAAAACTCAAATCTTGAAAAAAATAAATGCACAGTATTTTAACTCTCAAGACGAAATAAATCAACCTAACTGATTCAGTCTTATGATCATCTTCTGGAGTTTCAAAGTGTCAAATCAATGTCTTTGTGTAAAATGTAGCTTCTCTTTCAAACATCCAATATATAAAATAAAAGTACTTTAAATTACTTGTGTGGTGCGTTTTTTTAAGTGCCAAAACATGCAAATCCTAATTAAAAATTAACAGGAAAGAAACATTTTAAATGATAAAATGCTTTACAGAAACAAATTTTATCAACTCAAACTTAAAAAAATCAGAAACACCCAAAAAAGTAAAAACACAAACATCTGATCCAACTTTCAAAATTACCTGCATACAGGTAGCATCTAAGAAGGATTTCTGAAGCATCTGATTGGTTCAAATGAGGGGTGTGTACAGTGTGACTGAAGGTTTAGATGACCTCAGAGGAATACTCTCCAGCATCTGTGCACGTGCAGACATATCCCAGCAGGGGACGCTTTCATCACTGTCCTTGACTCATCACTGCAGACTAAACCCCATTGGCTCACTGTGTATTTGAGGCTCTTGTCTGTATGCTCATGCTTTCTGTCTGCTCCTCTCTCTGACATCCAGCAGAAGTGTTTAGTGTGTGATCGGATATGACAAACAAATCCCTGCTGTCATTTGATGTTGCACACTGATGCAGACATCAGATATGTTGTTGGTTCATTGTACAATGATAGGAAAGACATAGTCCATTAATTGTCTCATGCATACACTTTGCAGCATGAAGTTGGTTTAAGTTTGGCATTTGACATGAACTGCTGGAAAGGCACTTTATTCATAAAGTGGTTTAACACCTGAAGGGGAAAATCATTTTGCATAATCTTCAAATGGAGCAGTTATGATTCTTCGTATTTATTATCTATATTCGTGTTCTTGACCCTTGCTGAAGAATTTCGAAAACATGCTTGTTATTTCCTATCTGCCCCAAGCTGGACCATCACAGATCAGCAATGATGGACAAAACCTTTTTTTACATTCTATTTATATGTCTGTTTCTATAACTTGGTTTGTAAATGAATTATATTGAAAAGTAAGAAATGCTATGAAAAATAACTTGGAGTGCGTATTAAAGTGAAAGATCGCCCACCAATAAATATATCGTCAGCTCAAGCTGTTTCAGTTGTTTCAGACCTCAAATCGTTTCAGACCATACATCATTTTAATATACTTGAGGAATAAGTAAAGTTGTAGTTAAAGTCCCCAGACCTTTTGTTTCGAAATTCTAAAAGATGTTTAGATATATATGTTTAGAACAACTTGAGGTTCTTAAACTATCCCTTTAGTATATGATGTACATATGAATAACAATAGTTGCTCTTAATGTCTTGTCAGAATTGTCTTATTTGTTGAAAAGTCTGTTTAACTGAGTAGAAGTTTTGCTATTATTCAGGAAGATTAATTAGTTTCATATCAATATTTTTTGCTAACGTGTTTATGTAGTGGATGTGAAAGTAGGATGATAAACAGTCAGCCTGTCATCATCACAGAACCCCCTAAAAGGGAGATACAGCAGTCCTTTTCTGGCTTTGTTTTTGCGAGAATGACTGCCTGACTGTAAATCACTTTGCTTTCGCATCCACAGTAAATAACAACAAAACATGGGTATAGTGGGCATTGGGCATCTCTCACTTACCACAATTTTTTCTCAAAAATCATTTCAGAAACATTTTGATCATACTGTCCTTACTGTCCTACTCATTTAATATTATCATTTACAAATGTAAAGCAATATTTGCCATCATCTTTGAACACTAATGCAAATATTATGTCTTTATGTTTGAGTGGAAGGTGATTTGATTGACATCAGAAAAGTTTGTATGACAACGACTCCATGTCTGTTCCTCAGTAAAGCAACCATGTCCTCCTGCTGGAGAGATGCCTGTTTCCTTCTGCATGCCAGTGGTAAGACCATGGCCTACACACCCTCAGATATTTCTGTCTCTCTTTTACTCTTCCTCGCTCCAGCTGCTCACAGAAGACACAGAAAGATGAGCCAAGTCTGTGAGACATATAATCCACATACCCACCCTCATCAAAACTGACTTCTGCGAAGCACAAATTTACTGTCAGAGAAAAAATTAAGCCATTTGCTAAAAATTATGTTTTGTAAAATTACATGTGTAAGTATAACAATCAACTTTGTCATTCCGTGAGAGTTTCACCAATTCCAAATGAAAATATTGTTTAATTTGCATTTTGAAATGGGATAAACTGGTCAAAAAAGATGCAATTTTGCCAAAAGTTCCTATTTATGTCTAACAACACAATTCTAATGGTTTTACATGGATTTTATAATTAGTTCCAATGAAATTATTTTGAAATTAGCCTAATTTTGGTGTCTTTGCATCCTGTCACATTTCTATTAGGAAAAAGAAGTGTACATGAAGTTGATTTTTACTTAACTGTACTTAAATACACATTAATTAGTAGTACACTAATATTAATGTACTAGTATTGTACTTGTTAGTGTTCTAACAACGCTTGATATGTAAAAGTTCAAAATAAATATATTTATAGCACAATACATTTCTTTTTCATAAGGTTTAGTTATTCCTGAAATTACCCCTGCTGTCGGCTAAATTCTGACATATGATAACTTTGTGTGAGGAACACTCTTAACTGTAAGTTTCTGAAGTTTAAAGTTCAAGGCTATCTTACGGTTGTAAAGTCAGCGGTGTCAAATGCCATTGAATCGCATTTCATCGGAGTTCAGTTAATGGTGAAGAATTTCATATATAGATTAAAATGACAAATTTAAACTGTGCTGCTTAGTTAAGTATGTTGTTTGTTTAGCCACTTGAATATTTTGCAGCGTTTAAAAATGTGATTGGTTCTTCTCTAAAAGAGTTGTGTGGTTTTGCACATGCTCGGGACCAACACGAAAGCATCTGGTTTGTTTTACATGGGCACTGAATGAAACATCAGATGGAATGTACTTCACATACACGCTGAACAGCTGCTGATTCAAACCTGACGCCATTCAGAATGATGTAACTGTTTCCTGTTAAAAATAGGAAATATTTATTACTATACTTAAATTAAGTTTACATTCTAATTAATATGATACTATAAAATATGTGCAGTGCAAGAATTACAGTCAGTAACCACATGTAAACAGTTTGCATGCTTATTTTTAAAATATAAGGATGTTTTTAATATAATTTAAAACCTCCTTTCTTAACAACGTAATCTTACAAAGGATTTATTTGTAAAGTACTAACTTATTTAACATGACTTGAAAATAAGAAAAGAGATGACTATTGTTCAGGGTATTTTATTTCTAAAGATTTTAGCTGGAGTGCCATTTATATCATAAATTACTCAAGGTTATGTTGCACTTACACTACATAGACCATTTTTTCCGAATATGGATGTAAAATGAACTGCATGTTAAAAGTGGTAAGATATATAAGAGCGAAGTAATGATGTTGCTTAGGATTCATCTTTGGATGAAAGGCAGTGAAGGAAGGTTCATCGTATGTTACAGGAGGATGTTGTGAAAGATTTATTCAATGGTTTGGTTGCAGCTTGACAGAAGAGCAGCTTGCAGGAACACAAAAATAAACAATATGTCAGATTACAGGAATGCATTTCTTGTTAGACCGTGAACATCTGCTTAACTCCTCTGGATCATCATCGGTTCAGTTCTCTTCCAACAGAAACACCTTTCACTTTTCATAATGTGAATGTACCTTTATATACCTGACAGTGTTTGGCAGTTTTTCAGAAAGCAATCTGTTCATGTGAAGATTTTACTATGCACATATATGAAACATCCCGGTTATAATGTTTAATTCTAAAAACAAATGTTTTATTTATACTAGTTATATAAAGAAGTGAAACATTATCCTTCCTTTTTTGTGTGGAAAGCACAAAGGACCACCAAACCTGATCCCAGTGGTCCTTTGACCAAGGTCTTTATTTTAAACAACCTACTATTTACCCAACCAGCTAAATGTTTATACAGTATCTCACGGTTCCAAAATTGTTTCAAATTGCCTCCCTCAAATGTTTGCCGATGGATATCCATAATCTAACATCTTCATCCTAGAACACATTTACAAACACTGACAGAATGTTGATGACAATCTGCTTCGGCTTATTTATTTACTTTTCACAGCATGTTACACAACTATGTGTGTTATTTAAGTCAACCGACAAACTCTTTTGTATCATTCTCATTAATGTATTTTTTCATGCTGAGGGTAGACAAAATGAGGGAACAGCTCACCAAATTGTTTTAATTCAGTGACCTTTTAATCTCCCTTATGTCCCTTATTTCATTCTAAGCCTATACTGACTTAATTCCTTCTGCAGAACAAAAAATATGATATTTTGAAGAATGATTAAAAACCAAACCACACTGACTTCTACTGCATGGACACAGATATATTTTTCAAAATGTTGTGTTCCACAAATGAAAAAATCATTGGCAGTTTAGACAACATGAAAAAAAGCAGATAAAAATAACATTTCTATGTGACATTTTTAAACATAGTAATGTAATCTGTTTTTACATATTTTATATGTTATTCCGTAATTCTATACATTAGTCTTGTACCAAAGTACTGTATGCATTCTATTCTGTGTACATTTTTGGTCTTCTCCTTCCACAGTCAGCTGATCATCGGCACACACTGAAGTCAGCTGTGTCGCACACGCTCTGTGGTTTCCATGTGGTTCCATGTGCTCAGTGATCATTGATACAGTTTATGTTGAAGTATCTGTGGTATGTAGCCTGACCCCTCCCACCCCCCACAGACACAAACACATAAGTATGTTTTACAAGTCAAGGGTAGGTCACATAGTGCACTCATGACTCCTGGGATCCATAACATAAGACTGTAGAGATGCTGGTGTAAGCATCACTTTTATCTTTTTAATCTTACAGACATCTTACAGTTTAAACTATGACATTTATGACTGAGCCTGTAAACACTCCTATTCCATTAAAGAAAATAACTAAGTCATATGTGGGCGCAAGATTATTATAGAGACATTATTAAGGAATAGTTTACCTAAAAAGTTCATTACAGAAATTCAAAATCTAATAAATCTTGACAACCCTGCATGATGATATTACTTCCACAAAACACACAGAAAAAGAAGATAATTTGAAGAATGTTTGTAACTAGTATTCATTTACTTGCATTGGTTTTGTGTTCATACAATAGAGGGAAATGGATGCCACTGCAGTTTGGGTATCAACATTCTTCTAAATATCTTCTTTTGTGTTCTGCAACAGGAATCCTGGCGAACACTCTTACCTTCAAAGGAGAGTGTCGGGCCGAGCAACACATCAGAGAGTAATTGAAAACCATTATCATTTTCAGTATCTTCACTAACATGTGGGAACAGATTGAGTTGTGAGAAATATATTATTCATTAGTTTGAGTGATAACTTCAGAACTTATACAAACCTAAAAATAGTTTTGAAATCAGTGGGGTGGATGTTTTCTGATGGCAATCTCTTGGTCACTGAAAGGTTATTTACTGACTAACAGATAAACTGTGTGTTGACCTTCCGGTTATTCCTGGGAGTAATGCTCATTTCCCTATGGAACAGGAGGATAAGACTTTAGGAATTCATAAATAAGCACTGTTAAATTGTAAAAAGAGCTGAAACATGGAAAATATGCAGGTATAAATTAAACTAAACGAATAACACATAGAATGTGTGATATGGAATCTCAAATGTAAACATAGTTGCAATTCCAGGCCGGCAGATTCTGACGGCCTTTAACCAGATTCTGAACCCAGATCTAATGAAAACCAGATTGTGCCCACCAGTAAGACATTTCATCTGTACCCCACACGAAAAAGAAACAGATATCTCCACCTGCAATAATTCTGATGCGAAAACATCTGATCACTAAAATGACAAACTCTTTCAAAATCTTTGTAATTTAAAGCTCACTGTTCAATAAACACCTTGCCATTTACTTTTTTCTCTAAACAGCAATGTGTAAACTAAACGTTTAACATATAATTCACACTCTTTATTCTTACTCTAAAACTGTGTTTCTTTTGCAGAATTGCATTCTGGGAACTTTGTCCTTTAATCACCATGACTTCTACTCTGTAACCACATGAACCCTGTAATAATCTCTGTGTGCTGCCTATTCTCATGGAATAAATAGATGCATTCTTGGGTTGTTCTTTCTGCAACTTTATGGCCAGTTCTGTTCGCCATACCACAGTCTGATTACAAGTCCACATACTCCAGGAAATGGCTACTGGAATCCTTTTGGGAATACAGTAGTGAATCCACTCCTTATCCTCCCTTCTTTAAGTGTTCATACACCAAATCTGATAAAAATGAATTAGAGTTGAGTGGAGGACTGTGTGGTATTGTCTCAGATGCCTCCCTTGCGTCTGAAATATTGTATTGTGACAGAATGTACTGAATACAATGAAGTACATACCACATTCTTTTCTGGGTACAGTATGTATACATTTTAAGCATACTATATCCACCATCTTACATTGTCATATGACTTGCATATTTGTTCACCTTTGATGTACTAACAACAGCTGTAGTAATAATTTACTTAGGGAATAAAAACATCACAAGAATACATTCCTAGGTACCTGTATAGACGGTTTCTAAGCAACAAAATACAGTAAGTAATTTTGTGTCACTATTGTGTCACAAAACACTAAATGGAAGTCAATAGTGACCCAAGTTAGCTGTAAGTTGAAATCACATATGTATTATTTATAGTAGTTAACTTTTGAAGTGGATCAAGAGAGTTCATCGATTTGGCCTAAAACAAGATTTTAATTGTTTAAAATGCATGTATGTTTATGATGGAAGGTTTTGATCCTCTTCAAATGTCGTACTTAAAGTTTTCAACATTGTGCGTGCGATGTTGTTTTAGCTGTATTTAAAAAATGACAGCAGAAAATGTCTTTCATATTTGCTTTTGTTAATAGGTGTTCGCTGTCAGCATGATCTCAACACAGTAATTTACAGGTGCCCGAGATGCCACACGTGTAGATGACATGTGAAGCTGTGGGTGAAGAAAGTGTAGCTCTGGGTGTGTGGCACAGAGTTAAATTTGGTATAAAAGCACCACAGAACATTGAGAGGATAGAAAATATCAACAATCTGAGACCTGTGGTGTTTTTTTACAGTTTCCCCTCAGAGAGAAGATGGAAAAATTGTGACCCAAGCAGAACCTTGAGGCATGAAACATTTTATTCAGGAAAATAAATAAGTGTGTGGTGAGTACAGTTTCATTTAAATAATAAAAGATGGACAGTTCTGTAAACATTTGCTTAGTCACATTGTATGAGCATTTGCAATAAAAAAACTGATGAAAACTTGATGAAACTTCTTCAAGTTGATCCACATCCAAAGGAAATTCCTCCTCTCACAGATCTTTAAAGATTTACAACGTTACCCTGAATATTTCTCTTTAAACACCATCTTAAACTCAACATGTGCAGATTTTAAGGCTTCCCGTACTAGGCTTAACCCGGGTTAATGACTTTTTTAACCCAGAACTGAGGTCACTTATAAGCAACATGTTGAACCGTTGGTTGTAAACTTCTGGTTGCTAAACCTGCTTTGGAGCAAAAGTAAATTCTAAAAAGCAATGCCAAAGGTTTGCATTTGAAAAAGATATAAAGTGATTACCCAGGAATATGTTAACCCAGAGTTAAAAATGGCCCTGGGTTAAAGGTGAAGTGTGTCATTTTTTTGCATCTAGCATCGTCATTTCCCTTTTTTAATCTTTGTTTTAAATATAAAATGGTTTATTTCTATGAAGCCAAAAAGAAGATATTTTGAGAAATATGTCACTGGTTTGTGCTCATACTTTGAATTTTAATGAGGCTCAATGTTGTTTGGTTATCAGCATTATTCAAAATTTCTTCTTTTTTGTTCTGCAAAAAAAAAAGGCACACAGGCTAGAAATTAGATGAAGGATAAGTATATGCCAAAAAAATTAGCTGATTTATTCTGAAAGTATAAAATAAAACACAATGTTTGGGGTAAAATATCATATAAATAATAAAAAAATTTCCACTTTGTTATTTTCCTGCAGTAATTTAAGGATTCTCAAGCAATACTGTCTATGTAAAACCTCAAACCTCTGGCATTACACTAAGTGACTACAATGTCAGTATTAGTCAGTTCTGGTTTAAGAAAGGACAAGCTCTGAGTGTTCAGTTCTCCATCCGAACTCCAAAACAAGCTTATTTAAAACAGCTAAACATTTCCAACGTTGAATTTGTGCTTATTTGAACTCAAATATGTGTGTTTGTGTGGGTGGAAATGGAGCTGTTTCCTCACATTCCTCTAAACTCGACAAGAACATTTACAGCATTTATACGGTGTCTACAGCTTGGCAAACTGGAGGACAATACTCTATATTCTTCCCAAGTCCATGTGCTGTCCACATGTGACATCACGCCCAGAAACACAAAAGGACTTCATTCAAAATGCTGTTTTCATTGTTGTCATATAGTGGCTGTTTCACCCAGCTGAACGATGATGTGAAAGGGAAAGTTCATCCAAAAATAACATTCTGTCATTATTTATTCCCCTTCAAATTGTTCAAAACCTCTTTTTGACTTGTGGACCACAAAAAAGATATTTTGATAAATGTCATAGTGGTTTTGTGTTTAAACAATTGAAGTCAATAAATACCAATGCCGTTTGGTTACAGTATCAACTTTCTTCAAAATATCTTTTTAGTGTTCAACAGAGAAAGAGACTATAGGTTTGGAATGTACTGAGCATTGGTAAATGAATATTTTGGTTCCTAAAGCTTAACCAAGAATACACTGTTAAAGGTGAACAGTGCGGAACATTGGAAAACTCATATTTTAAGGTTGCTGGCATGTATGTAGTGTTAATATACAATTTGGATAAAGGTAGAGTTTAAAAATCATCATGTACTTTGTGTTGGTAACGAACTGTGCATAAGATGCACGTCTTAAATGATCTCTAGGTTTGCAGCCCACTTGGATTTAGAGCTTAAGTCTTCTGACTTCTCTCTCTCTCTCTCTCTCTCTCTCTCTCTCTCTCTCACACACACACACACACACACACACACACACACACACACACACACACACACACACACACACACACACACATCTGCAGACAGTCCTCGCCACCTTCAAACGTGAGCTTACTGCAAAATGCTACTTTATGTTTCCAAGGCAACCTATTTTGGGTTGAGGATAAACTGACAAGACTCAGCATCACAGAGATTTACATTAAAGCCACAAAGAAGGAAGTAAGTGCTGTGCTTCCTCTTCTATCACTCATTTATCATTAATATAAACACACAAGTGTTTATTTTATATAACATTATTTTCTAGCAATAATCTATTCGACCTATATGAAAAACACAATTTTGTTCTGGAGAACACAAAGAAGGTATTTTAAGAATGTTGGTAACCAAACAACATTGACCCCCATTTACTTCCATTGTGTGTACATGAACCACTTGAGGGAACTTGCAACATATCTCTAATATATGTGTCCATGTATACAATTTCGATGTGTGTGAGAGAGAGAGAGAGAGAGAGAGAGAGAGAGAGAGAGAGAGAGAGAGAGAGAGAGAGAGAGAGAGAGAGAGAGAGAGAGAGAGAGGGAGAGAGAGAGAGAGAGAGAGAGGGAGAGAGAGAGAGAGAGAGAGAGAGAGAGAGACAGAGAGAGAGAGAGAGAGAGAGAGAGAGAGAGAGACTGCACAATTCTTCAGTCATCCTCCCATGACTGATCACAGATATCTGTCTCTACAGGAAATAGACCCAGTGGCTCGAGACTAAAGTAGACGAGAGAATCACATTTCGACCTCACTGTCCGCAGCATACTCAGACAAGCAGAGACAGGTGCTGCAGGCATAGAGAGGAGGAGCAAAGAAGGGCCGAGCCATACAGCACCACAGAGGAATTCTCAAACAGCTGTCCGGCAGACGTCCTGCCTGCAAGAAGAAAATGCTCAAGGGCAGAAAATGAGAGAGAGAGATTGAGAGAGAGAGAGAGGGATGAAAACGGCAACACGCCGCACTACCCAGAAGCTTCAGATTAGAGTTTGGGTCAATACACTTAGAGGACAGCAACCACAGCGTGGAGAAACAGGAACATTCATTTCCAAAGACACACAAGCAGGTAAATCAAATCCAGCAGACATTCATAAAGATGTTTGTGCTTGATAAGTCCTTCTGTAAATGTGCAATTATGCCACAATTGGAATTTTAATTGTATGCTGTGTATTTGTTGTGTAATGGTTTTTCTATAACATTGCCTGATAGGACACCAGCATCCCTCTCTGAGGACCAGTATCCAAACAAAATCTGACTTCTTAATTTTTGAAATGCAATGCAGTTTTCAAGAGAAGTTGTTTACACTTTATTCTCATGAGACATAATGTGTATGTGTGCTATTTCGGGTTGTGAAACTTACACTGGTGCACATGGTTGTCATTACGACATGTGATAATTTGTGGTGCAGTATATCGAGTGAATTCCCTCGCAACCACACCAACAAAAGCCGAAGCCGACCCCCAGTTCCTCTCCTCTCTGCTGTTCAAGCGTTTTACTAGAATCTTTTCAGATTACTGAAACACATTCCACCATCCGACAGCAAACAGCGACTGGACATTCTCTTCTGCATGCAGCAAGCCAAACACAACAGCAGCTTGAGAACAGAAGCCTCTGAGGTCGGTTGCAGAGTGTAAAAACAGTAAAACACGAGCTGGAGAAAAGAAGGATCGTAATTGAGGGTTCTTTCATACCGAACCACTCCAAACCCCAAACTGGATGAAGTGTCATTACTCGTGGTGCTGTTCGTCTTTAATCATTTAGAACATTGTCCAAAAAGAGCTTGACCACTTTACACGTGGGTGTGTTGTTGGGGAGTATTGTTGCATGTGTAGAAAACATCCAAAAGCCATCGAGATGCAGAAGAGCTTTAAATACGGCATCATCTAAGCCGAAAGAGACGGGTGGTCCAAAAAAGGCCATGGCTAAAATAGGTCAGAGGAATCAGAAGTGGACCGGACATTATCAGTGTGTTCAGTGGGTATGTCATCATTAGCCTTGTTTAGATTATTATTGCTCACAGTTGCTCTAAAATTATTCTGACCCACAAACTGCACATGTGAGTTATTTACTGAGTGCCCACGGTGCTGAGAAAACACTGGAATTGGATCTGTCATCCAACCCTGGACTGGAACTCAATCACCCATCTTCTGAATGTATTGGTCTTATTGAGATTTTAAGTTGTCTCACTTTATCCCATTATGTCTTTTCAGTGGTATACAGTCTTGTTCCCATTTAGTGTTCAGCTTGTTTTAGGCTCAGTCTCAATTTTGTCTCAGCCTATTTTTTCCAACACAACCCCATTAAGCCTTATGTCTCATCCAGTTGCATGCTTTCTCGTTTTAATATTTCTTCAACAATCTCACACAGCTTTTTTATCCTTATGTCTCATCCAGTCTCATATTGTCTCATGCCGTCTCGTTTAATCTTTCCCAGACTTCCTTCAGTATTTTTACGCAGTGTTGTTTAGTCTTATGTCACACTTAATCTCATTTTACTTAAACTTTTTTAGTCGTTTCACACAGCCCCATTTAGCCATATGTCTCATACAATCTCATTGTGTCTCAATTTAATCTTTTTCAGATTTTTTTGAAGATTTTGACACAATCACAAACAGTCTCATTCTTGTCTAATTTTGGCTTATTTAGTTGTTCACATACATTTAGCCCTAAGCCTCATTCAATATAATGTTGTCCCATGCCCTCTTAATTAGTCTTTTGCTAAATAATTTCAAGCATAAATTAGTCTGTTTAGTCTCCCCTCATTTCTGACTCATGTAGTCTCACATTTTCTCATGTCATCTCATTTTGGTCTTACTCGTGTTATAGTCCTTAACATTCATATTAAGGGATCCTGTCTTATTGTGTGTCACGGTATTTCATGCCTTTCTTTTTGGCTCAGTCTAGTGTGGTCTCATTTTTGTCTCTGCCTTTTTCAAATCTTTTTTTCACACAGCCCCAGTCAGGCTTATCTCTCTCAATTTCATTTTCTTGGTGAAGTCTCATTTTTTTGTTTAAACTACTTTATTCAGACTCATGAAGTCTCATGTTCGTCTCATTTATTCAATTGAATCAACACTCAATTTCTGACTTATTCAGTCTCACTTTGTCTCATGTCATCAAATGCACATATATTTAGCGTTTTTTCATGCGACCTAATTTGCTTTTTCAGTCTCTCTGTAATGTATTTTTCTTGTTTGATTCAATCGCACTCCATCTCATCTCTTTTTTTCCCAGCATCAGGTGCCTTCACTCGTCAATTTAGTCTTAGACGTCTCATTGTTGTCTGAGTCAAGCATTTAATCTTTATCACACATATTCAGGCTAATCATTTGTCACTGTGTCTCATGCAGTCTCACTTTGTCTGAATTCATTCTTTTTCAAATATTTTTTACAAAACCCCATTCACCCTCGTCTCATTCAGTCTCATAGGCATTCTGGAGGATAGAGGCTTAAACACTTTCAGACAGCATCGGCCAGCTGACATTCTCTGCTGGGGTGACTGTGATGGAGTGGATGGGCGATCGGGGGGTTGAATAGATCCTCTCTGCATTCTAAATTGATGTTCAGGCACTTAGAAATAGTGGCTATTGGATTTGTTCCAGAAATAATTGCTGCACACAGGATATGACCCTGAGACAAATCCATATCAAGGAGTGTGAGGCAGCTGCTCCACTTGAAAAGCTCAGGTTCACACTTGCTTAATTGTTGTTTTGGCTCTAGATGTTTGTTATTGTTTATGAGTGGTAAAGTTTATCCAACACCTGCTGGGATCTGAGCTGACCTACTGTATAACATGAAGACTGACATAATAACATATTTACCCAGA
Source organism: Triplophysa yarkandensis (assembly GCA_033220385.1). Classification (NCBI taxonomy): domain Eukaryota; kingdom Metazoa; phylum Chordata; class Actinopteri; order Cypriniformes; family Nemacheilidae; genus Triplophysa; species Triplophysa yarkandensis. The sequence goes on from CM065665.1 coordinate 5,888,579, forward strand.
GGAAAACTGTATTGCTCAGAGGTCGCTCATGGAGATCCATTTCGCCTGTAGAAGTGATGACATTTTTGATAGAAATAAATCATAAAGAATATAATAAAAAATACTGTAGTAACAGAAATGTGGATAGTAAAGATTGCATACTAACATGAAAAAGTGATGGGAAAACTCAATTTGCTCTGAATTTAATCTCATGTACGTCTATGAATATTTATTTTGTCATGTGAGCAGTGACAGGTGTGGTTTAGAGATGTGAAAGCTGTATCATCGACAACCAGTCAACCATCATATATCTCAAACCAGCACCACAGGCCAAACTCAAATAAGTTTCACTTTAAGATTTTAAAAAGAGACGTTGAGAAGAATGTTGGGTGAGGAAGAGGCTAAGCATTCGTTGCAGGAAAAGCACATCTCCATTTGTGCAGTGAAGCACACACGCACACAGTCACTGACACGCTCATGTCAACACATTCTCCAGCCATCCCGATGTTTGTCACGTTTATAAATAGTCTTCCGTTAACTGGTTCAGTGAGGTTTATTTGTGGTCTGCTACATCAGGGTCCAAAAATGCTTTTAAAGCCATCTGAACTCTTCCTTTTGAGCTGGCACTGAAACAGACACATGCAGATTCATCGACTATGAATAATGACATTCAGTTTTTTAAGACCTAAATATGTGCTTGGGGATTTCGATAATACAAAGCGCTATTGAATTAGAAATGAGTTGAAATGACATTGAAGTTTTAAGTGTTTTATCAATGCCAGAATTAAGAGAGAAGGAGCCTGTCTGACTCTTGTCAGGGGAATGTGGATGTTTTTACAGTCATGGTCCAGCCGCTGATCGTGATAACTGTGTGGCGTGAGGGTCGGTGTTTAAACACCTCTCGAAAGGACATATGTCCATAAATGGGCAACTCTCTCTTATGATCTGTGCTAACTCTCTCTCTCTCTCTCTCTCTCTCTCTCTCTCTCTCTCTCTCTCTCTCTCTCTCTCTCTCTCTCTCTCTCTCTCTCTCTCTCTCCCCTCTCTCAATCTTGTTTATATTAACTATTATATGTTATTTAGCCTGGCCTACATTTAATTTTCAGTCTGTTTTTTACCTTTAAAGTATTAACAGGTTTTTTTGCATTTAACTATTATCAGAATGTACAAATCTCACCCAAAGCTTCTTTAGGCTATAAGATAAACTTTATCTTTACTTTTACTGTTGTAAATTGTCAAACTTGACTTTTCTCTATCTTTATTTCTGTCTCTCTGTCTGAGTTCCACATATCATCCCCCACATCTTACTGAAGTTATTCCGTCTGTCTTAAACCAGACTGAGATCCAGCTGTGTCATATTTACACATGTTAAACAGCAACCAGCCTCACCGGCTGCCATGTTTTTCTGTGTCACCTTATACTATTTTTGATTTCAACATTTCTAACAAGACGAACTGCTTTTCAATCTTAAGCAGTCTTTTGCACAGTTTTGTGGTTCCTGTTTGCCAGTGAAGAAACGTTTTTTAGCAGGGTGTTGAATTGGAGAAAAACATAATTATTTAGTTATTAGTTATTAGTTATTAAGTTATCATTTGGTTACTTCTCGAGATGACAGTTTGGAGATTGTATTGAACTGAATGTGTGCGTGCCATAAAGGGACTGCATTCATATGCTTAGGATGCAGTATAAAATGCACTTTTTAAGTCTTATCTTTAAATACAATAAAGGGTTATATCTTTGATATGTTGTACAAAGATAGCTTATTTTTTGTCTATTTTTCAGGGGCATTATTCCAAACAATTGCTGCTGGATTGTCTGCGCAAAGTCTTGGAGGATTAAGGCACATTACTCTTTGAGAATGTAACCCCTTATCTTTCCTTGGGAGACATTGGAGCAAGTTCATCTACAGATTTACAATATTCCAGAGCGTACCTGCTGGTCTCTAAAGCAACGATGCCTGCCAAAACACCCATCTACCTGAAATCCACCAACAGTAAAAAAGGAAAGAAATGTCGTCTGAGAGACATTTTATCCCCCGACATGATCAGCCCGCCTCTCGGGGATTTTCGCCACACAATACACATTGGAAAAGGTGGAGAGTGCGATGCATTCGGCGACATGTCGTTCTTGCAAGGAAAGTTTGAGCTTCTGCCTGGGAAAGGTGGGTACGTGCGACCGCAGTATGGCACGCAGGGTGTATTCACCAGGGCCAACAGTGCCTCCGATGCCTCTTGTGTTGAAACGCCATCGCCGGTACTGAAGAACGCCATCTCGCTCCCAAGCATCGGTGGCAGCCAAGCGCTGACCCTACCCTTGATCTCCGCCACTGTGTATCCCGTGAACCAGGACCCTTTGGAGAACCTATCCGAGCCATGTACTCCTCCAGCCGGCTCAGAGGGAAAAGAAGATCTAGAAATCCAACAGATGGAGACCTTGCTCAAGTCGATAAGCATATTTAGAAGCGATCCCAGCCCTGTTCCTGAAGAGGAAGAACAATTGATAAAGATGGAGACGCCTGAGAAATCTCCTGTGAAGAGCAAGATGATCCAGAGTGATGAAAAGGAGCTTGAAACATTTTTATCAGTTTTCGTCAATGAGAACAGCAGCGACGACTTCCAGTACAAACAGGAGATGTTCAGCATACAGGGAGACTGGGCGGACAGAGATAGCGGCGTTGAAGAAGGCCGTTTATGCGATTCTGACTTTGAGCTTTCCAAAAGCAAAAGCCACTCGCAAGAATCGCTCACGCAAATCCCAGGATCCATTTTTTCTCTCAAACTCGACCTGGGTCCGTCCATTTTGGATGACGTACTTAATATTATGAACAAGCCGACATCATAGGCTGTGACTTTGAACAAGAACTAAAGGGAATTTGCTCTGCTTGGGCCTACAGTGAGCCTCAATTGTCAAATGTGCAATGTGACATGGAAAATGGACTTAATAGGCTGACCAGAGTATGTTTTTTAATTTTGGCTTCAAAATGTTATATGCATACTTAGTTTTCCCAGCTGGAGCGTAAAACATGACACACACATTGTGATTTTGAGTTAAAGGCATAAGCGTGTGTAGATGGCAATGACGCATGCAGATGTGTAAATGAATGCAAGCCATGTTTCCATCACAACACCCTTCATTAACAGTTATATTTATGATTGTTTCTTTAACCACATTACCAGATCCTAATGGTGTATACTTTAAGGCATTTATGTTTTTACATTGTGAAGCTAAATATGAAATAAATAAATAACTATTTTAGTTTGTTATTTTGTGATCATTACTTTATTCTGTTTTTTGTCTGTTTACGAGGCATAGGAAAGTTGTTACACAAGAACATTAATATTGGGCCATGCTGTTGCAAGAGGTTAATTCATGTTCAATAAAAGGGAAAGTTCAGCCTAAAATCATCCTTTATTCACTCTCCTGACATTTCATACCTTTGTGAATTTCAGTATTTTGCACAAAATAAGATGTTTAGAAACTTTTTGGTGAACACAATGGTCCCCAATGGAAAAGAAAGCAATTGACAGGCTCTTTGTTCAGTGTTAATCCAGAAGATCAGGACCAGCATTCTTCAAAATATCTTCTTTTCCATTTGCACAAATAAAAAATCCAGGAGGGCTAAGTTAGTGACATAATTTTAATTTTGGGGTGATTGACTTACCTCCTTTGGTCAACCACAGTGGTGAAAATAAATTTTTTTTAGTTATTTCTTGTATATAAATTCACTGACGAAATAAAACACTGCAAAAAAACGTTTAGTTTTAAAACAGTCATATTGGCCCCACAATTCATTACAACTTACTTACGAACGTCAAATAATATGTTTAAAAATGTGAACTGTAAAAGTTAAGGCAGACACAAATTTTATAGTGTGACAACTAGCGTCGGTAATAACACACCATTGTGTATCATGCTTCACGTGGGTCATGCTGATAAATCCTTAAACCAATGAAAGAATGGAAAGTGTAATATTCTGCAGCTGTTGAGTATGTTACTGTAGGAGGAGACAGAAAAAGAGGAAAACAGAACAAGACAAAGACAAAGTGACCCTCTTGTCAGCGTCTTGCATTCCTCAGATTGTGCCCTGATGTCCTGCAGTGGGAGTGCGTGTGGGTGAAGTCGTGTTTAAAACGACTTGCCAGGATTATTTGTCTGCGTCTTGTTGGGACCGATAGAGAGCGGCCTGCAGCATTCCCGGCATTCCTGCGAGAAAACAAAGAGCTAAAGATGAGCCATAAATAAAACCACTGGACTGAGACAGAGGGTCATGCTTCACGTGATCGTAAAACCTAATAGCCCAAAGATAAACTTTGTCCAGTACGGGAACATCTCTGTGCTTCAAAGGTCTGTTTGGTTGAATTGTGTACAGAGTTGAAGTGCAACCTAACTCAGCTTGATTCTCGACCATTTATAACAGGACCATTGGTTGAGTAAATGTTGTTCTGTTTGGTCATCAGGATGCTTAAACCAAAGCAATTTCCCAAATTCTGATGAAAGCATCATTATTTTAAACTGTCGTCTCAGGTGTGTCTCAACCCCCTGTTGTTTCGCCTTAAGGGAACATGTTCTCTGTCTGGGCAGAGACTACTGGAAATTCCCTAGAAGACACGTAAAGGTCAATACTTCAGTACAAACATCACAGATGAAGTCATCTGTCTTTATGTTTGAACTTTGATGAAAATATTTGTACCTGATGGAACAGCCCCGCAGGAGTCTGTGATGTTCCATTAGGTTAATGACTAGAATTGAACAGCAAACAGTATTGTGTTTTCCATTCACTGAGGTTGTACTTAGACAGGGTGTAGCACGGGCTAAACATATATTTTTAAAATACTTTTCTAAGTAAATGTGACGTGTTGCTTTTTTTTGACAAGTAGTTAGTGTTAAAAATACCGCTCTTTATTCAGCATGTGTCTCAGACTCTGTAATGTACAAATTTAAAATTTTTTTATATAACACAACAACAACACATGTTAAATAGTTTGTGAATAATACACAAGCTATATAGTGAATTGGCATCAATATTTTTTCAATTCATTGTTTAGAATGTTATGTGAAACGTGGAATAATTTGGTATATTAAACCTGACCATGAGCAGCTGATCTTCTTTGTCCTACAAGTTGCATGAAAATTAACTGAAATTTAAAATTACTTTAAAAGTTGTTTTGCGTCCTTTTAAAGTATTTTTAAAGCTTTGAAAAATGCGGATATTTTGTGATGTAGCACTTTTATCTTTTGTTTGAACCCATATATACTTGTAAAAAGAACTTTATTAGTGTAAATTGGAGAAACTTTAATATTGTTTTATATACTTCTCAGAAAATATAATACAATTGTAAAAGTTATATAAAAAGAATTCATTTGTTAAAACAAAAAAGGAAAGATTTTCTAAAATATTTTGACTATGTATAGTTTCAGAATTTTTTAAAAAATAAACACATTTTCGCTTTTGTTGTAAATATTGCTAATGACATTTTTCAAAATATCTTATTTAAGTTTAGAACAACTTAATTTTTGGGAAGACTTTCCTTTAAATACCCCAGTTTGAGTTCACAATTAATAAGCACTCTTGTGAAAACATACACGGTTTATTATCGTTACACTGACATAAAAGTATTTACTAAAACCTGGGCCAATTTAATTCCAAGAAGACCTGAAATAGTACTCTTCTGAGTATAAGAACACTGCCAGTGGTATGCTTACTACATAAAGTATATAAAAAATTATTGAACTTAACTTGTTTTTTGTAAAGGCACATATTTGTCTTTACCTTTCTTTTACCTAAAATGTTATTTTAAACGTCCAAGTGTATGAAGTACCAAGCTAGCCCCCGTTTCTTGGAAAAGGTGTGACTGTCAGAATAAATAGACTTTTAGCTCATGATGAAGTGGTGCCAAAGAAAGCATAACACAAACTGAATAATTTTTCCACAGGGTTGAGAACGGTGCTCAGTATAAAGCCATCACTGTTTCAGTCGTGAAGACTTTACACACACACAGTTCAGGAGAACCTCTCCAAAAGAGAGCAAATAAAACCACACACCCTCCTCCTGTCTGCTCCGTTCAGAAACACGGCCTTATTTAAAAGAATGAAAGCAATTTCCTTTCCACAGCAATAAATGAGATTCATTTTCAAAATGGGAATGATATGGATTGGTGTTAGCTGATGTCTGAATACGGTTCTGATGGCAGGAAGGGAGCGTTGACTATGTTTTGTTATGAAGGAAGGAAAGTGATGGAATAAAATATTTGTCAAAATGTCACATGCTTCAATTCAATAACTACATTCAAGTGCCTTTTAAGGCAAACCATGTCATAGCGCCAGCTATTTTCCACAATCTGTTTAATCTGAGAATGAGTAAAATCTTATAAGCGTTTAGAAACGTGGAAAAGGTCAAACAAGGAAGATTTACATTGGCGTTCTTCATAGAACGCTCACATTGAAGGATGTTTGTTGACTGTTGCCTTGGACTCACGTTTTCTGGCACATGGCAGTGGTTTTGAGGACGGGTCAAAGGTCAGTGTCACATCACAGACAACATGAAACAGACCAGATGACACTTACTCAACAAACTAGAATCTTAACCTCCCACTCAGACTATGCAGAAATGTTTGTGTAGCTGTTTGTACGGACTTCAGTATGAATTATGTGCTTTCTTTTTTATTCTGTGATGCACTTCCTGTCTGCAGATTTATCTCATCCATAAAAGCATGAAAAACAAACTGATAACATTAATGAAAACTATTTAGCACAGGAAGATTTGCTTCCAGAGTAAACGGAGTCGAGCAGTCAGAGTGAAGCATGTTTTGTAGTAATGTAAATGCGATATCTAAATAATTTAAAGACAATTCATGCTTTCATACAACTTTTCATACAGTTCTGAAGTTTGAAAATGAAAAGCCTGCTCTAAAAAAGCATTTTCTGTAGATTTGAGCATGCATACTGCAATCTTCAAAATCAGCAAAAGGCCACAATATACTCTGTTAATAAATTTTCTGCATACATTTTATTTAAAAAAAGACAAAACAACAAAAAACAGCCTTTATGGAAAAAAGGAATGGCAATTTTCTGCTTGTACAATTTCTGTTATTTACTGTTTTTTGTACTGTGGGTAGTTAAAAAATGTTTTTTCTTTGGTGAAGTCATATAAAGTTTTAAAAAATATATAAAAAAACGAAAAGCTCTTCTATTTGCAAAATAAAAAATATTACGATATTTTTGTATAACAGGTACAATATTCCTGGGTCAGTCTGAGGTTAAATGCTCAGTTGTTTACATCTCCCAAGCCAAACCAAAGATCTTTTGTTTGCCCCCATCACCACACTGAGATATTCTTTTCTCACAAGTGTGTAAGAGACTCAACGTGTGAGAGAAGTTTCCACAGTATCACTAACATCATTCAACAAAACCTGAAGATTCACCTCCAAAAACCTCTGTCACAGACTGTAACTCAAATGCATTTACTTCTATTGGAAGTATACTTGTCTTCAGGTTAATGTGCTGCTTCATACGAGTCTTCAGTGGTTTTCTTTTGAACTTCTGCCAGAAGATGGTTTTGTTTAGAATAGCTTTCACACGTTCAGTTTCTTTAACAAACCTTCGGCTCAGGCCGTGAACTCTACAGTTAAACAGACCCATTTATGGCAGAATGTCTGCCTCAAACACAGCATTCATTTCATTACACTACCAGTATGAATTAGATGCCGAGAGAAGTGTTTATAGCACTCAATGAATTAATATGTGCACGCACAAATAAAGCTGAAATGTAATATAACAAATTGATTCTCTTTACTTTTTCTATCCCTTGGTCACCACTCATTTATAATGAAGGCTTGAAATGCATAATGTGTTAACCCATATGCCCTCTGTGGATTTGATACAGTATCACACCTGATCCACAATATAACCCGTTAACATTTCATACTTTTGGTATATTTGGTACAGATGGTATATTTCAGAAGTGTATATGCACTTCATAACTTCTAAAAGGAATAGTTCACACCAAAATAAACATTCTGTCATCACTAACTCAGTTTTAAATCTGCGTTAATTTCTTGGATCTGATCTTTCTTGGAACTTAAAGATGTTTAGAAGAATGAAGAATGACACTATCACCACTACAACTATATATTTTTAGGTAACTACCCTTAACATTAAGTATTTGTGACATTTGGAAGAATGTTGTTTTCAAGGTGACATGCTAAAATATGTACACATTTTAATTACATTTTTTATTATACATTTTGATCAACTTAAAACTTCAGGCATTTCCTTCAGTGAGCTCTCTGTATATTAAGACCAGATTAGAAATTAGTTCACATTTTTGAAATTTTGAACACAAGTGTGTTTTACACCGAAACATCACCAAAGTAATCCTCTAACAATTTATCACATGTTAGACCTTGACCTTTGTTATTTATTGAGTGTTTCAGCCTGTGGAATTACATCCAAGCAGCTGGAAAGAGGAGCGGTCAGCTGACCTCTGACATTGGGATTGACCGTCATTGACATTAACACAGAGAGCATTTGCTGGTATTATCCAGTAAAAGATGAACTATTGCCCACCAGGTGTGAATACTTCGAGCATGTAATAAGGTGAGGTTTGAGTAAATTCTGTGCCTATGGTGTCTGTCTCAGGTTATAAGCAAATATCTACATACAAAACAGCGAAGAGTTTTAACTTTAGATTATCTGTATAATGCCCAGCAGTTTTTCCTCTGGTTGAATAAAAGACCAAAATCTACTTTAAAACACATATACACCCAGATTTTTGTATTAATGCTGCAGGATCTTATACTTGTAATTTGACATTAACTAAGATAGATGCTTCTAGAATTAGAACCCTTAATATGCCCATGTTTTTCCTATCCCAACCTTAATTCTTTTCTCTTTCTGTTTTCAATACTTGCATAGTCTGCACCTTTTAATGGTTTGGGACGGCCCATAATTAACTGAGGTAATTAGTGGTGGCAAGTGCAGTTGGTTGCTGGAACCTCTTAAAAAAACTTAATTTTCAAGCATTTAGCTTTTTAATGGAAAGAATAGAACAATATTTAGGAGGGTTATTTTTAAGGTCATGTCCACATGATATCCCTGAAACAACACAAGAATCAGCAATGTGTACATAAGTAACATATTGTTATTCCATTAAAATAATTGATTTTAAACATGCAGTTTTGTGCTTAACCCAATGAAACTCGGCATGGCACACAGTAAAGCCTCTGTTAAAGTATGTGGTCAATGATTTTAACGTTGTCTGAAATGTTTGGTTTAGACTAATGAGATTATCTGATTATGTGCCTCCCGGGGGGAAAGTAAGAATCACTGAGAGAAACAATATTCCCAGATTTGGCTGGGACTCAAAACTTTGCATGCAACCTGCTAATTCACCCTGCCAGTTACTGACCACATTGCGTGCCAGTAATTCATTAAACATCAGTGGCTGTCCAGTACCTGTCACATGAGTGTAAAGAGGGCTAGATAAGGTCTACACAGACCAGGAAAGTTTAATTGGTGGCAAACAAACACAACACTCTTGAATGAATGGTGCAGTTGAGACCATGGTGATTGTAACATCCAGAGACATTAAATTATCACACAGAGGTGAAAAATGCATTAAGGCCTATTTTGCACTTCTCATGTTGCCAAACACAATCGCTTTGATAAAACTTTTTTGTTTTTTACTGACTTTGCATTAGGGTATTAGACTTTTGCCTTTTCATTAGAGTGATCATTTTATTGAGTATTTATTGACAACATTCATTGACTGCAGGAAAATATGTTCTGTATTAATTTTGTATTTTTGTATTTAAAAAATTGAAGTATCAAGTCTTTATTCATTAAAATCAATGCAACAAACTTCCATCCAACAATATAAATTGTATACATTTACATTTTTTTAAGATATAATTTTGCAACTGGTAAACAATAAATGAAAAATAACAGGTCACACCTCGCATGCAAAATGATCCCTTTAAGCTCAAGAATGATCTCTATTAATACTTCTTTGCTGTATTATATCAATCCTATTAAGGCAGTTTAATCTACAGCCACAAAGAACAACATTTATTCTATACGGCTTGTCACAAGTTTTCAAAATACATGGTTATAGAAAATGTTTATTTCTTAGACTTTTTTGTAATGGAATGTATTTTAAATCAAACTCTGATAGAGAATACAGTTTTTTAACATTTTTCATTTTTTTGTATTATGCATTTTTTTTACTCTTTTTTTTAGCTTTATAATCTGTTTAATCATAATCAAGATTAATGTGATGGAACCTTATTTTGTACTCCAGCGACACTGTGTGGCATAAATATGTTAATGCACTTCTTTACCAAGTCCCAAGTTTCAATTTTAGATGAATTCTGGCATCTCTTGTTGTAAGTAATTTTTAAATATTTACAACAAATGTTCAATATTTAATCAGCCAAACTAAGAAAAACTAAATTTTTATTTATTTATTTATAAAAACATAATGGAGGCACTCCTTTTCTTGTTTAAACAGAATTTTGTGGTCCGATTGCTGTGTTTGGATCTTGTTTAGTATCTTTGCAATTATAAATGATCTATTAACTTCATATACATAAATGAATAATATAATATCCCTTTAACATACTTCAGTTCTCAGTCTTCTGTGAGGGGATGGTTTTCATGTCTCCAGCAACCACATGATCATCATACAGTTTTAAATGAACTTGGGTGAGAAGTCTTCTGAGGAACAATAGAGATCAGAGAATCTGATGTAATAGGACAAGGAGCTTCAACCTTTTCTAAGCTAGGCACCACTTGGTGGGTACAGAAAAGAAGCATACATCCCTGTTGCATAGTTTATTAACAGTTTGGCCTATTAAAATGTATTTCAGTGCATTTTTGCATTAAAAAAATGACATAAAATTTTAAACCTTTAAGATTTTTAAATATACCGTTTAAATTTGTGTTTATGTAAGTTAAAGTATAAGTAAGTCCAATTATTTAAAATATTTCTATTAGAATACACCAAACATGTAAGGTGTATGTTAGAAATATATATTTAGTTAAATTAATACTTATTTTTACGTGCATAAACATAACAAATATTTATAAATCTTAGAGAAATTAACTTTGGATTTTTATAAAAACAGATTTTATAGAGTTAATATATTATTCTTGTGATATGTACTCCCCAAGAAACATATTTTACTTTTAGGTAAAGTGTGAGATTACCAAATGTATACATTGGAATAAAATTTCGATGCATCAGAACTCTGAAAACTGGATCAATATTTAACGCTATGTGCTGATTATATTCTCCTATCATGATTTTCACTTAGGATTCTGTTAGACACAATGGCAGTGTGGCCTTTGACAGTTTCCTGCATCTCGCTGGGCAACGTCATGAAAGGAAACTGCTCATCACTCTATGTGTGAGATGAAAGCACACACAGCTTCTCTTTCTTTAATTTCAATGCCCATGTCCGGGCATCAAGGGGAATCCATTAATAATGAGCTAGAAAGCGATGTTTAAAGAGAATCTCTGTTTTATTTCCTGGGGCTGTTTTTCTTGCCCTCTGCATGACATTCCAACAGTGAGCCAGAGGTACCCAGAGAAGTTCATATATGTTATCTCAACATTAATGCGTTTGAGGCTGTAGAGAAAATGTTTGCTGTGTTATCCAAAAGACTTGAAAATAAATCATGCAAATTAGAATCTTAAGAGAAGTATAAATCTGTTTCATGCATTATAAGTGTTTAAAACATGTTGAGTTGTCATGTTCAATGTGATCCTGTTGTTAAAAACCGATTTAGTCGCATGACGGTGTACTTCTGTGCTCAAGACTCTCCCACCATTCAGCCAATCCTTTGGAAAGTTTTTTTTTATTATTCGACTTGCAGACGTCATGAAATCATTCGCCTGTAAAATCCCACCCACGCATCAATCACAGAGCGAGAAAGAGCAGGAGCATCACCTGGTATTGCAGAAGAAGACCTCGTAAGGTGATTCGGCTTTATCCAGAAACATTCCTAAAGCTGAATCTGTCTTCAGTACATGGGAGGAAACACAAATTCTTTCATTTGTTTTATTCATGCTAGAATTCAAGTAACTTGTTGTATTTCCGTTGTTGTGTTTGAGAAAATGGAAAATAGGTCATGTTCTAAATATAGTTACCGTAACAAATAATGAATTAAATTCCACCACACTTCATTTACATGAAAATGTCACGTGTGAATGATGTGTCTGATTCTATTTTAGCATTAGATCGCACCAACAAATACAAAATCTCTTACCTCTGACACAATGAGATACGATATTTGAAAGACAATTTATCTAAAAGGCGAAGGGATTTCATTTTGTTTTTAGAAATACCTTTTAGGTTGTATAAATCTATGTAAAAAGTTTACAGCAGATTTCTAAAAGAAAAATATTATAGAAATAATATATATATATATATATATACATAATATATATATATATATATATATATGTGTCTATCACTTCTTATATATTAATGACATCACTTTGAGGGTTATTTCCTAAAATACTTTTTTGCTTGAACTCATAGTTTCGTATCCAGAACAGTCTACACTCAAAAGGAATCGAGTTGTGCTGCAAATCTCCTTGACAGTTTTAGTTCTTTTTCTGAAATCCCTCTTTAATTCCAGTCTGTGGTAAATCCTCTGCCTGGATTCTGTCTGGAGAGAGATCGGCTTTTGAGAACCAAGGACTGTTTTCGTTTGATAAAGCTGCTGTTTCGCGTGAATGCTCTGCTTACTTTGGTTTTGGCTTTAATAGTGCTTTAAACTTTGTTTGGTAGACTTTTGGTACAGAATTTCTGAATGTTTGCGTGTTTCCAACACAGGATTGTTTATATTGCAGGTGTGTGAGCCTTTATTGTCTAAAGATCAAACGTATGTTTCTTTTATTCATAAACACTGTGCAACTTTAATATGCACTTCAAGTGCAACAGCTAACATAATTCATAATTTTCAATTCATATTTCTACAATTTACATTAAATACCACTTTAAAACACAATTTTATTAAAGTGTCCTATTGTTGTAATATATAGTAGGAGTTGCCAAGACAATCGCCTGTAGCCATCTGACTACCTGCCCGTTGGAACCCATCCCCACCCATCACCTTTGAGCTATCTCTCCATCCTTCGTTTCAGCTTTCACCCACGTCAATAACTCATCTCGAAGCTCTGATACATTTCCTAATACTTTCAAGGAGACTTAAAGAAACCTACCCTGAATCCTTCGGTCCAGGAGAACTACAGGCCGATATCTCTCCTGCCCATCACTGGGAAAACTCTTGAATGTGTCGTCTTTGACCAACCCTCCACCATCCTTTTCCAGAACAACCTCCTAGACAGCAACCAGTCAGGCTTCAAGAGTAGGCACTCTGTAAGCATCAGCTAAATGACTATATGTAAATGTAAATGTAGCTTTCTGACTGTAAAAACTTAAAGATATAAAAATAACTTTCCGAAATATGTCGCAGTGTAATGAGCATAAAATTCCTTTGTCATGCATTTAATTTATTTTTCAACAAATGGACCATGTTAAACATGACAGCTCAACGTGTTTTACAGTCTAAAGCACTTAAAATGCACGAAACAGTGTGATACTACATTTACATTTACATTTATTCATTTGGCAGACGCTTTTATCCAAAGCCAACTTTGTACTATTATGCAGAGGCGAATTATCACTTCACAGCAAGGGCACTGGGAACTCTCTAACCACCAGACCACAACTGACCTGTATTTCCCCTTTTACCTGCAAATTATAAGTGAAGGGACGTGACGTGACATAACGTGACACACACACACACACACACACACACACACACACACACACACACACACACACACACAACTGCTTAACTTAAGTATGGCATATTAAACTACACAGTGTATTCTTAAAAGTGAACATACAAGTATTTAAATTGATTCCCAACAAGTTAAGTCCAGTGTCGTATTGAAATTGTATGCTCACACTACTAGAGCATTTGTATCAGTATAAGTTCAACTCAGTACTTTTTTTACTAGTAAATTTGGTGATCAGTACATTTACAATGCATACCTAAAATGAACTCAATGTGTAAACTTTAAGTTCCGGTATACTTATTTTTAGTAATGGAAATTATGTTAGTTTTGTTAGTTTGTTAGGTTTCACTGTGCTGAGAACCAATAACATTGATTCACTCGGAGTGAAATGGATCTGGTATTCTCTGTAACTCTTCAGGAAATTTAACTAAACTCATAATAATTGTTTGGATCATTTGTTTAAATAGAATTCTCTGTTCCTCATCCATGAAAAAAACATGCAAAACATGCAAAACATGAACCAAGGATATTTCCAAAAGAGACATTTGTCATTGTCAAATAAGAATGTGGCAAATATGGATGTGGGGATTCACATACGACATATCAGAAATAGGGAGGATGGTAAAGCTTTTAGTATTGAGCCAATTTTAAGATCGATCTGTTTCATTTCAAAAGCTTAGATTTTTTTGTAACTTGACAGAAATCTATTAGTATTCTATATTAACTGAATTAATGTCTGAAACGACCGCAGTCTGAACATTTCTTCTTTGACAGTGCAGGAATATTGGCATGCAGAAAGGACAGGTCACCCACGGGACCATGCAAATTCTGTATTATTATTCTCTCTGAGGGATTCGGAAGAGAGAGCACAATCCGAACAGGCTGAGCAGGCAAATCATTTCCACAATGCTTCCAGAGGAGACAGCATCTGACAGAAGCTCGGTATGGATTACCATTATAATGCCAAGACATCCTCTGCATCCTAATGGTACTCTGTGCCAGATCACAATGTAATTATGAGAGGGTTCAATCAGGTGTGCTGAGCTGGGATAGAGGGATGAGACAAGAAAAGCAACAAATGACAGGAATAAAATTTCATACAGTAGGGATGAAGTGTAAAAGAATGAAAGACATGTGTTTTACAACCTTTAGGTTTTGATCAACTGTTTAAATATGGTAGGTGTTAGGAGAGAAGGAAAGATCATTGGAGTTTGAGAGTTTTACTTCTAGATACATTAAAGTTCAAATTGTATTTAATAGTATTAAGAATTTGTATTTATATTTGGGCAATTCTAGCATAATGAACATGACATTAAAACACTTTTAGAATATAACTGTGAATGGTAAAATGAACCAACTGATCATATTATAAAAAACGTAATTAGAAAAATGCTCAAGCTAAATAAATAATGAATTATAATAAATAATAAAAATAAAAATAAATAAACATGCGTTAAGGATGGGATTATACAAGGGCTCAACAAAGGAGACAGCACAGATCTTTTATATAAATTATTATGTATATACCAGAGGCAATAATACACCATAAAATTGCCAGTGTTTAAAATGGGTTAAATTAACACTCGCACTGTTTATATAATCCACACCTACTGTGTATACAACAAATGGTCAAGGGTCATTTTCTTACTATATTTTACTATATTTTTACTATATTTTTCTTACTATATTTTTATTTTCCTGTGTCTGTTTGTGAGAAAAATGTAGTGTTAGGGATGTTACTATCCTCAAAATAATAAACTATAACTATAAAAATCATGCACTACAAATAAAAATACTGCTATAAAACTGAAAGGGAGAGCTCAAAAGGGTATTGGAACCACAAAATGTTGACACCTAAGCTACAAGTATAGTAAAAAAACTGGCAAGGTTAATATTTTCAAGGAATTGTCCTTTTTTGCATTTGGCTTTTATCCAAGGGACTTGCTTTATACAACACAATTGTTTCTAAGCATGTATCAACGTCAGGCGATCTTGCGCAATGATCTAACTACTTACCTACAGCAAAAGCACATTTTCCATGTAAATTAGTTTTGGAGTTTTGCATGTCTTGTGTTGCCCTTCACCATATTTAAATATGGATCCTTCTATAATTGCAAATTCATCTCATGATGATTTACATATTACCAGTACTTATTTTTAAAATGTGACCTAACCACAAATCAGAATCAGAAAGAGCTTTATTGCCAGGTGTGCTTACACACAAAATAAATTTGTCTTGGGTACAGAAGCTTCCAATGCACAATGTAAAGTGACAAGACAAGTGACTAGTAACATAGGAAACGAAAAAGTAAAATAAATATATAAGTTAAACACACAATGCTGGAAATGCAATGTTACAGAAGAGTTTCAGATGGAATAGAATATGTACAGAAGTTCAGTAAATATCCGAACCAGACGGCGATGAAAGTAAAGTCTCTGCTTGGCTTTCTTCACCATGGAGTCAATGTGAACGGCTCACTTTAGATCCTAAGGTGATCGTAGTGCCCAGGAACCTACATGACTCTAATGCAGTCACATGCACAGGTTTGCTCTGTAGGCAAACTGCAGGGGGTCAGTGATGTCCTTCAAATATGCCAACACCAGTCTTTCAGACTTCATGGCTACAGATGTTGAAATCAGCAGATCTGTAGTCATTGAGTCCTGCTACCTTTGGTTTCATAGGGATTGGGAAGATGGTGGAACGTTTAAAGCATGAAGGAACTTTGCACAGGTTTGTTGAGGTCAGCTGGTCAGTGCAGGTTTTCAGACAAATATAAATTAGTTAATTAGTATTACCTTCAGTTACATTAGATAAATAAACGTTTGAGTGTTTTTCCAAAATAAATTTTTCATTAGAAATAGAAATGTCCAGTAGTGTACTCCGTAAGACAAATCTAAGGTAAAGCTTAAAAAAACAAGCCAGGCAACAATGAGATATATTGACAGAAAAAATATTTGAGAAAAAGGGTTTTATTTAAGCACATGCTTGTATTTTGAGGGGGTGGGGGGGTTGGGGGGGCTTTGTTTTTAATTCTATATCCCATATATACCAATGATTTTATACTGAACGTGGTATCTTTAAACAGTCATTAAGTATCAATAGAATCTTGGTGTACTGCAAATATTGAGGGAGAAATGTACAACAACCCATATATTGTAGAAATTCATATTATAAGAAGTCTGTACAATGCAAATTCCATAAAAGGGTTGATTTAGTGCATTTTCTTTCTCCAATTGTATGGTTTAAAAATCCATGTGCTGTTTAGAATAAATACTTAAGAAATTGACTTTTTTGGCTGTTTTTAAAGGAATGGTATACCATGGGACACGGAAGTTAATGCAGCACTTAAAGGACAAATCGCTCTGATTTTTTTATTTAAATAAAGAGAATAAAGCCACTTTGTGATTGAACTTTCATTTACGTCATCATATAGAAATATTGAAGATTTTTGCTCCAAGTTATTTTTATATTATTTGAATATCCAATATGTTCAAAAAATCAAATAACACATACATATAATAGTGAATGATCATAGAAATGATCCCCTGAAGATCAAGCCAATGTCTTAAAGTTTCTTCTTCTTTGTGTTGGCTGACATTTACTTGACTTTTACAAAGGGATCTGGTAGAGGAGCTGTTGGATGTAATTCCCATCTCTCGCTCATATTCTCGGTGACCCGATCTCACACTAACACTTTCATCATCCTCATGTGTGCTATCCTAAATCACTGCATGTACAAAGTAATGGAACCTGGGTTTGTGGGTTCAAAAAAACTAGATATAGCTAAAGGAAATTGAGGTCTTCTTGAGACACAATATTTTAAACATTTAAAAATATAGACCCATGACCTTCAGGCAATAACTCTGATACAAACCAAGTAACAGGCTTGTAAAAGACAAAACATCATTTCAGCAGATTGAAATTTTCCTTTTATCCGTCTTGAAAATGAGAACTGGATAAGTCTCAATCTGTGAGATTTTGTCTCTTGTCAGTAGTGTTGAAAGGTTGTCGACAGGTCTGTGGACCTCAGGTGTTCTGCACGGATCAATCTTCTGCTCCAGATGGTGTTGTGAATGTGAAACAGTTCCTCTTCCTATGTGAGATTAAGGTAATGTTTAAATGCTTTTTATTTAATGGAAGGTTAGTGGAGCAGAGCTGTGGAACAGACACGCATGCAAAATTAAGTAGCACATCATGTCACAGTTGATCAGAGGACAGAGACACAAACTAGTCTCACATAGAAACAAGGAATACATTTTTATTGTATTTTTATGTTTTTTATATGTTTGTACGCACTTTTGTAGGTTTGGTTAGGGAGCTCCTTAATGCATTTGTGTTACTGAATAGAGCTAAAATTTCATAATTTTATTTGGAATTCTAATATATTCTGATGGTGAATTACGAGTAGATTATTTTTGGTTCGATTCTATGATCGGAGATTAAAAAAACACTGTTTTCTGTTCTATTCTGTTCTGTTCTATTATATTCATGTACAGGTTGATTTATCTATGGACTGTCAAATAAAAATTTCTGTAAATTGTCTCAGATCCATTAAAGTTTTAATTCTTTTCAGTTGTGTGTCATAAAACTCTTGAGACTTCAGGGAGCTTTGACCTGTTGGATGCAATGTGTTGGGGTTTGGTGTGCTAGTGGATTCAAAGAGACGGATTGACACCATCCCTGAGGATCCAGCAAAGGCTTTTCATATTAATCAGGCAGAGTCACAGAGAATGAGCGATGCGAATTAGAACATTCTTAAAAGTAGTTCCACACCTTAACTTAGTGGCTCTGTGCCAAGCTGATCTGGATGTTAGATAAGCAGATGATGTCACTTCTTTACACTACAGTGAAATTAACCTGTACACAGTTGTATCCAAGAGGATTATTTAAGTATCAACTTATATGTGTTTCATATAAAATTGCTTAGGAAAAATAAAAATAGAAACAATTGAGAGTTGTTAAAAAACATCAGAAGTACTTGTTACATTAATTTAGATTGCAGAGGTAAAATAATCTTGGTTTTGGAAATGTAATGAATCTTTTCTCATTCTCAAATCTTTGAATCTTTAAAATATTGACACCCAGATTTGACAAATCTGAGCTCAGCTTTTGATGCTTCGATTTTTTATAAAACCTAAAATTGTGCGATTTAGTTATAGGTTTTTCCTAAAGAGGAAAAATTCAAATATGCAAAGGTTTATGTTTTAAAGTACATTTGTCCTCCGTTTCCATCTGAGCCCATGTGCCCAAAAATCTGTGAAAAGGACTTTTTGTTTTCTTTTACCTAACTGTTATAAGGCACAGACATGCTCGAAATCACAAGCACTTTATATCTCAACATTTCATTTTCAGGTTAATAATTCCTTTAAAAACTTATGAAAGAAAATGACATAATTATTGTAAGCTACAGTGTTGAAGATATATGACAAACAAATACAAGCTTTGAAAATGCTTTCTTTTCCTGATCTGCAGTATATGTTTTAAGAGCCATTTCATTCTTTCATAATGTAAAGAACCATTGATCACTAAAAACTTTTTGTGGAAAGCTTTTTAATGGAACCACAACATACACAACTTGTATTGTAACTTATTTCATGAGCATAAAAGAGGGAGGATCAGGTTGTAGATTGGACTGTGTAACAGGTCATTCCATCATTTATGACATCAATGTTATCCCTAACAAATCAACAGTTATCAAATCTAAATCTCAGGAAAGAGACCACGTTTACCTTGACCTAAAAGTACATCAACTGATAAGGAATCAATTCAGCTCAGAATGGATGGAGAAGATAAACCTAAGTACAGAATAATGTGTGGTTGACTGATAAACACCTCTGTAGTCCTCAACATTTTGGTTTGTGTTATTAAATCAGACAATCTGGCAGAATTGCCTGAGGCAAGCGTTATATTTCTTATTTTTGGTCCTGTTAGGTGACAGCTGTTTGCTGTATTCAAATGACAATCCATTTCACCCGTCATGGTGCTGATGCAATGTACTACAGCCAAATATAGACATTGTAATTATAAAAAACTGTCTGTGTTGTCACCCACAAGTTGTTACAAGCCTCTCTACATTTCTTTGTTATGGCAAATACAAATGAACATATTTAGAAGAATGTCTTAAGACTGAGATTTAAGGGGCGCCATTGACTACCATATTTCGAAAAATAAAGGGGGTAATTTAATATGTCCTAGAACTATTTGTATTCCTACATTTTTCAAAATATCATTTCAACAGAACAAAAATAAATACCATATTTCTATCTTTTAATATTTAAGGAGATAACCTTTTGTGTAGCTGTTGTCTAAAGGTGTTGTGTCATCTTGACGCTTTCATGAAACACATTATTAGCACAAAATGTCAAAAATGAGCATAAAAAGTGTATTTATAGAAATGAATAAAAGTTTATCTTAGATATTTTTCCTGACAAAATAATCTCACAAATGTCTCCATTGGAGTTTCATATGAGACTGCAATGTCTAGTCTGCAATCAAAAGTCAATATTATAAAATATATTAATGTGTGATGTGTTTATTTTTTGTCAAACTGGCCTAAATCCAAATTATATTTCCATACTCTCCAAGTTTTTGAAAAATTGTCTGATTTGTATTTATGTTTATAACAACTATTCAATTTTATGCCATTGATACTTCAATAAGACGCAGATGTATCTAATTTTACTTTTCATAATTTTGCAGGCCATGTGTATGTTGTATATGAAATGCTTCCAGTGTCATTTTGATTAGAAAAAAGAACAATTAAAAGTTTTATGTCTTCATTCACATCAAATGTGATTCATCTTGTACCTTTAATTAATTCTCTGAGCTTATCAAGTGTCACATTTGTAACTCTGTCAGACCGTCAGGATTATGTAGCTATCCCAAAATGCTCACGTCTCTAAATATACCATGTGTTCAAATAGGAATTAAGCAAATTTCATGCTAGCGAAGCAAGCAGCTTATGATGAAACCAGCTTTGATCTTCAGTCTGATCTGAAGGCTTGTACATAACCCTGAAAAAGCTCAAACCTGCCATCATCTAAACATAGCATGGCAGTATTTCAGGGTAAGTAGAATCGAGTCTTGAAGACACCAGAGACAAACGGAGAGGGAATTGTGCATTGTTTTTCCCCATAGAGGCTGAAATTTATTCAGATTCTAACCTACTCATAATTACACTCCATTCAGAGTGCGGTAAAGTGTAAGATGAACATCTTGTTGAAAGACTAAGATGAGAGAGAAAGCAAGAGCGAGAATGGATGCATGGATGACCCAGTTTTCAGAGGTGTGACTCAGTGGAGAGAAAAAAGTCATCTCTAGGTAATCCCATAAAACCCTACAGCATGTGACACCAATCATCGAGAGATTCAAACTAGAAATGAGTTATATAAAAAGCAAGAAGATAAACAAGATGAAAACCTCCACATTGCTCTTTTCGACACATTAAAGGTGGAGCTTCTTAAAAAAAGACAAGCAAGATTTTTGCACTATAATCCAAGATTTGTTGATGTCAAGATACATTGTATTAATCTTTAAAGGACTTCTCTCAATTGTGATTATGTACATTTAAACATATTCAGATATCATTCAGATCATATCTTCTGAATAGACTTGAGAGCATTGACTCCATTGATGTCTTGACATGTTTGTGAGATCTGAAAGCAGACTTCAATGTTTTGTTGTCATTATTGATTTTAATTTCTAGGACATTTCTCTAATCAAACCTTACTCTCTCGCTCTAGATGAGGTTTATGCACTGGAAACTATCAGGGGCCGGGGAAAATAAAAGGCAGAACTTGATTTCTTATGTTTTGATAGATCAATTATTAATGTATACAGTTTCTGTTTAAATGGAGATAGCAATGAAGAAAAATGGTATATTCAGTGATTCAACACAGCCATGAGGAATGTTTTTCACCAAAGCTTTGAAATACATGAAATAACCTCTTACGAACTTTTAAATGCTTTATAATTTACTATTTTTAATGTTACTGCCTGTCATTTAATATGAGATAAATACAAAGGAAACAAACACAGAACAGACAGTAAACTGTTCTGAATTTGAAGACATAACCTGTAAGAGCCTTTATGATAATGATGCTGATCACTCGAGCTTCAATTTCATTGGATTAGAGAGAAAGCATCATCTCTCAGGTTATCTCTGGGTAACTAGTTTACCTAGAAATTGATGTTTTGAACATGGTGTATTCATTGCATTTAACATAATATTATGTGGAGTCTGACTGAGGTTTTGTTTGGTTAGAGGATTTGCTTTAATTTAAGTCTTATTGTTTGTCTCCGCAAGATGATAAAGGTGAAAGGAAATGAAATGTAGCTTGTGTGAATTGAAGGCATCATATCATAAGCAGTCTTATTTTGAGAACATTTAGTAATAATAAGTACTTCCACCACCTATAGAAGTTGCTATTTATAAACCGTTTAGAGTTCTACAAACTGTCAATAATATTTGAATAGGCTAAGCGACTACACAGTTTTTTTGTCAAAGTATTAATGTTTGTGAAGTCATTATTTTTCACACTAGGTCGGGTTTTATAAATTGCGTTGTGGATAAGAGTTCCAAAAGTCAACTCGATTTGTGTTAAAACTGTATGCCTTTCCCTTAAATAAAACTATATTTTGTACATAATACCGTTATGACCCATGCCACTTTACACACTTTTCTAAAAATAATCGGTAGGTTATTGAGGAAGTAGTCATTCAGTTCTAAAAATGATAAACTGTTGCTATTGAATGCAAACCTTCAAAGCAAGCACATCCGTACCTCTCCAAAAAGCTGATTTGAACACAAACCTTTTCAGTGGTGAAGAATATGTTTTGATTTTGGTTCCAGACAGGGAAGAGGGGAGACTGAGAATTAGGCCTTCTCATCCAACATCAGTTTGTTACCTTACAAATGTGTTTCTGGAAGAATAGTCAAAAATTCCCATGCCTCCTAAACCTTTTCCACAGTCTTCCCAGAAGTGTTGAAGCTGTTATAGCTGCAAAGGGTAGGCCGACATCATATTGAACCCTTTGGATTAGGAATAGTATGTCACTTAAGTTCATACATGAGTCAATGCAGGTGAGCCAATACTTTTGGCAATATAGTATTTTGGAGTATCGGTACAAAACGGCCCAGTAACCGATGATAATTTTTAAAAGAATTGATCCGCATGACAGATGCAGTAATATATTAATAAACATTAATACTTGGCATGGCATTGGCCTTTAGTCTGAACCTTCGGGTAACATTTCATTCTTGGTTATTTCCAATGTTTGGTTTTGTTAATGTTTAGTTTTAATGACCATAATCCCCTTTGTTTGATTTCATAGTGAGTTTATTATCCCTTTTCCTAAATGGGGGAAATATAAATAAATGATTGAGTGTCCCAAGTGGTAGAAATAAATCATTTATATGCTTTTAGAATTTTGGCAATGCATTAAAATCGTCATATATCTCAACATGCTTTTTATGAGAGCACATTCATAATATCACATTATATTGAAGATATAACAGTAATGCAACTTTCATTCATTTCTCCAGCATCTGGTGCTGATGCTGTGGTGCTGATGCTGATGATGGTGCTGATGTTGATGCTGATGCTGTGGTGCTGATGCTGATGCTGATGCTGATGCTGGTGCTGGTGCGGGTGCGGTTGCCGGTGTGGGTGCTGATGCTGGTGCTGTTGCTGTTGCTGGTGCGGGTGCTGTGGTGGTGCTGATGCTGATGCTGATGCTGTGGTGCTGATGCTGATGCTGATGCTGGTGCTGGTGCTGGTGCTGGTGCTGTTGCTGATGCTGGTGCTAATGTTGTGGTGCTGATGCTGAATGCAATGCTGAATGCAATGATGATGCTGGTGCTGGTGCTGGTGCTGGTGCTGGTGCTGGTGCTGGTGCTGGTGCGGGTGCTGATGCTGGTGCTGTTGCTGATGCTGGTCCTGATGCTGTGGTGCTGATGCTGTTGCTGTTTCTGTTTCTGTTGCTGTTGCTGTTGCTGTTGCTGTTGCTGTTGCTGATGCTGTGGTGCTGATGCTGATGCTGATGCTGATGCTGATGCTGATGCTGATGCTGATGCTGATGCTGATGCTGATGCTGGTGCTGATGCTGTGGTGCTGATGCTGGTGCAGTGGTGCTGATGCTGTAGTGCTGATACCGGTGCTGGTGCTATAGTGATGGTTCTGATGCCGTGGTGATGGTGATGGTGATGGTGCTGATGCTGGTGATGGTCCTGGTGCTGTGGTGATAGTGATGGTGCTAGTGCTAGTGCTGATGCTGGTGCTGATGCTGTTGTGATGGTGCTGGTGCTGATACTGGTGCTGATGCTGTGGTGATAGTGATGGTGCTGATGCTGGTGCTGATACTGTGGTGCTGATGCTGGTGCTGATGATGTGGAGGTGATGGTGCTGATGCTGGTGCTGATGCTGTGGTGATGGTGCTGGTGCTGATGCTGGTGCTGTGGTGATGGTGCTGGTGCTGGTGCTGGTGCTGGTGCTGGTGCTGATGCTGGTGCTGGTGCTGATACTGGTGATAGTGATGGTGCTGATGCTGATACTGATGATAGTGATGGTGATGGTGATGGTGATGGTGATGGTGCTGGTGCTGGTCCTGGTGCCGATGCTGATACTGGCGATAGTGATGGTGCTGGTGCTGATGCTGGTGCTGGTACTGGTACTGGTGCTGGTGCTGATGCAGATGCTGATGCTGGTGCTGATGCTGTGGTGGTGATGCTGTGGTGCTGGTACTGGTGTTGGTTCTGATATTGATGCTGATACTGGTGATAGTGATGTGCTGATGCTGGTGCTGTGGTGATGGTTCTGATGCCGTGGTGATGGTGATGGTGATGGTGCTGATGCTGGTGATGGTGCTGGTGCTGTGGTGATAGTGATGGTGATGGTGCTGGTGCTGATGCTGGTGCTGGTGCTGATGCTGTGGTGATAGTGATGGTGCTGATGCTGGTGCTGATACTGTGGAGGTTATGGTGCTGATGCTGGTGCTGATGCTGTGATGCTGATGCTGATGCTGGTGCTGATGCTGTGGTGATGGTGCTGGTGCTGATGCTGGTGCTGATACTGTGGTGCTGATGCTGGTGCTGATACTGTGGAGGTTATGGTGCTGATGCTGGTGCTGATGCTGGTGCTGATGCTGTGATGCTGATGCTGGTGCTGATGCTGTGGTGATGCTGATACTGGTGATAGTGATGGTGCTGATGCTGATACTGATGATAGTGATGGTGATGGTGTTTGTGTTGGTGCTGGTGCTGATGCTGATGCAGATGTTGATGCTGATGCTGGTGCTGTGGTGATGATGCTGTGGTGCTGGTACTGGTGTTGGTTCTGATATTGATGCTGATACAGGTGATAGTGATGGTGCTGATACTGGTGATAGTGATGGTGATAGTGATGGTGCTGATGTTGTGGTGATAGTGATGGTGCTGATGTTGTGGTGATAGTGATGGTGCTGATGCTGATGCTGGTGCGACAAGTACACGGAGTATCTCACATTACTGACACACTGAACTCAGATCTGTACTCGACTGCCCTGGTTTCTTCTGGACGCACAGCTGAATCGGGTCAGTGATCATCAGGACCTCCTGTCATCATGTTTGTGCACTTGGAAAAGAAATGAATCCTGTTAATGAAACATCGTCCGAGTCTCAGCTGGAGAAATGCGATCATATTTTCGCAGATGAAACTTATACACTCTTGTCTTTTACCATCGGATCCATAGGAGTGCTGGGATTTTGTAACAATATCCTCGTCATCATTCTTTACTACAGATTTAAGAGACTCCGGACGCCAATGAATCTTCTGATAGTGAATATAAGTGTGAGTGATCTGCTCGTGTCCGTCATCGGAATTAACTTCACTTTCATCTCATGTGTAAAGAGACGATGGGTGTTTAATTCTGCCACGTGTGTTTGGGATGGATTCAGTAACAGTTTATTCGGTGAGTTGTTGTCATGTCTTTAATCACATCAAGAAATGCTTTTCTTTAACGCAATCTAGAAAATGTCATTAAGACTCTATTTCAATTATTTAGGGTTATGTATAGTATAAGTAAATCATGCATTTTGAATTGAATCACTTGGATATATATGGTTATAAGAAGAGCTGAACTTCTTTGAAATTAGAATTTTTTTCCAAAACAGCTCTTTCAAAGCTCATGACTCATGTTTTGCTTCTGGTGTAAATGAAGAAAATAGCTCAAATTATATTAGACTTGACAGCAAACCAGAAGTCCAGTCTCAGATGCTCTTTTTCATTTAAATGTTGAGTCTTAAAGATGTATGGATTGTTTTTCAAAACACCAAAGAAAATATTTTGAAGAATGTCCAACGCCGTTGACTTGTGTGGATACAAATCTATTGCATGTTAATGGGGTTTTATTTTTTACCAACATTTTTCAAATTATCTTGTGTGTTCAGCAGAAGAGAACTCATACAGGTTTAAAGTGGTTGGTATTGTCAAGTGAGTTAAAATTAAAAAAAATTATTGTATGAAGAATAGACTTCTATTTAAAATAATTCTTTGTTCTATATAATATAATGCACATTCTCTCTCTCTCTCTCTCTCTCTCTCTCTCTCTCTCTCTCTCTCACTCTCTCTCTCTCTCTCTCTCTCTCTCTCTATATATATATATACATATTAGAGATTTTTTTGGGGGGGGGGATGAGAATGAAAGATTATGCTCTATTTTATATATGTATATGTCATGACTCATGTTTTGCTTCTGGTGTACCTGTGGGTGTTCCAGTAAAAAAGATTCACACAATAAATATGTATACCATTACAATAGTTCATCACTTAAAGCATTAGTTCCTTGCTTTGAAAAGTGTTGGCAAATGTAAACACAGATTAAGATCTCTTTGAATCTCTTAAGGAGATATTGGGCTCTTAAATTTGGGCTCTTTCTTTTTAAACACCATTTTACGTTTTCAATGAGAAAGAACATCTCACTGAATCTGTGCTTCTAGATTTCAGCACATTAAACGTGTTTGTGTTAAAACATCATGAGGTTTATATCCTCTATTTAAACAATTGTATTAGATTTACACGGAAATACAAACATAAATCCTATATTAGCTATAAATAAGCCCTTATTAACAAACAAGGGAAGAAAGTAAACAATCCCGAGCATCTGTAAACAACAATGACACATTTAGAAAAAACATCTGGCGCTTATAGCAATAAACCCCAGATCACAAAATGAAACTTTAATAAACCCAGCTGGATATCAACAATGCTGTGAGAGGATATGGCTTGTGCAAAGCACCATCATCATCGTTTATGAAGAAAAGTTTTGCACGCTTGCCATTTAAAAGGCCTTATATCATTTATAAATCAAAAGATCAAGGTAGTTTGGCCCATTCGAAGATGTGATGTTTTTGAAGAGTAGCATGCAGAGACATTTGTGTCTCTGACCTTGATTTTCATTCTCACATCATTGCAATAAAAACTGCAAAGAAAATTCATTATATCGAGCATAATCTCCTGTTTCTAAAACTTGAATGAAAACATTTTTTAATATAACATTTAACAGGTTTGATAGCTTGGGCTTTAACACATCAGATATCCAGACACACGTATCACATTTAATAGGTCAGATTCTATGAGGTTTGTGTGAATGTGAGGTGACAGCGGAAGCCTGTTAGTGGCGTCTGCAGTGGTCTGTCTCTGTCACAGTGGACTCTGGGTGCTCGGGTAATTTGGTGAAGATAGCTCATGTCTCATAGAGTCACACTTACATTTTAGAGGTATAGATACTTTTAGAAATGACGAGTACTGTTGTCATGTGATGAATTTGTGAGATTACAGAGATTAATTTGTGATCCTGTCACAGCAAGACACCCAGGCTATTCTAGAGACTTTCGCAGGCAACCATGAGAAGCTTTTTATCTCAATTGTTGCTTAAAGACATCAATGAGAGCAAATGGCTCATTTACTCGATATCTTGTTACATAAACTTCTATGTGGTTGTTTTGGAAGATACAAAAGAAGATATTTCGAAGAATGTTGGCATGGACATAAAACCACTGCATAACAATGGGGACCAATGTTTCCTTTTTGACCAACATTTTTCAAAATATCCTCTTTTGTGGTATGCAGAAGAGAAACATTTACCCTTTAAGGCACACTATTAAACTGGTTTTTATTTCAAGATTGTTAAAATTGTTATGAATACTACAAAGACATCTGTTTACTTGTCCATCTTTTAAGGTATAGTCTCCATCATGACTCTTTCCACCCTGGCATATGAGCGCTACATCCGTGTGGTACATGCCAAGGTCATTGACTTCCCCTGGGTCTGGAGAGCCATCACACACATCTGGCTTTACTCTTTAGCCTGGACCAGTGCACCTCTGCTGGGATGGAACCGCTACACGCTAGAGGTCCATCAGCTGGGCTGCTCTCTTGACTGGCCTTCCAAAGACCCCAATGATGCTGCTTTCATTCTCTTCTTTCTCCTTGGATGTTTCTTCGTCCCAGTGGGCGTCATGGCCTATTGTTATGGAAATATCCTTTATACAGTAAGAATGGTAAGGTGCATTTTCTTTAAATCCGGAAAGCTTTATTTTCTTTAGGTCCTTGAACCTTTGTCCTAATGCGTTTTAATGGTTACTATCATCAGATAATGTGTCTCAAGCTTTCCAAGCTCCCAAGCTTCCTTCTAAGAGACAAGTTAAAATACTATTTCACCCAAAAATCATAATTTAAACACCCTTATGTCATTTCAAACCTTTATAAGGTTCTTTCTACCGCTGAACACAAAAAAAGAGTTTTTGGCAATGGACTGGCAGTGGCACCAATTTACTTTTATTTTACAGGCACCATGGGTGCCAGCCGACATTCAGACATTCTTCAAAATATCGTCTATTGTATAGACACAATGGGTGCCGACCACATTTATAAGTGGGGTTTCGAGGGAAAAGTACATCAAAACACAGATGGTATGTGCCCTTTACAACAGCAAATGTATGCAACCCTATGAAGATTTCTGACATTTTAAGCCGTCTAAATTTTGCACCCATCGCTCACGGGTTAATTACAGTTATTCCAAAATGCTTTCAGCTCATAAGTCAAGCAAGATGGCAGAAAAATGTTTTTAATAAAATATTGACAATAATCTAAAATGATTGATGTTTAGCAGCATTTGTTCATTGTGTATATATGACAAACATCTGTTGTCTTAGTAGGAGTGATTCATTGAGTAAATACATTTTTTTTTAAATATAAAACATAAAGACACAGTTTAACCGTGCAGTCTGACCAAGGGCTTGCACTTTTGTCTGTTAAATTACATATTTTTAGAGGTTTTCTCGTGAGTTTGCTGTTTGTTCCTTTCTGATTCACAATCTGTACCTTTAACCATGATCCTCCTCTCTTTAACCCTTTAACCCTGATCTTCCTCTCTTTTTCTGGAATCTGAAAAACACCTTAAGTACAGAGTGATGTCATACAAACATTGATCCGTACATTGGCTCAAATGTTCATACTTAGGGGTGTGTAAAGTTAAAATATTTGATTTCATTGGGTCTTTGTTTTGTACTCATTGACATTTGTTTTCAAGGCATCAAACCAACAACCTTTGCATTGTTAACACCCTTACACAGTAATATCCAGTTTAGTTTATTTTTTTTACATTTATTATTGATATTTATTTTTTTGGGAGACGCTTTTCAGCGACTTAAAAGTATTGTGTAGTCGCCAATTATCACTGC
The DNA here is from genome assembly GCA_033220385.1 of Triplophysa yarkandensis. Lineage (NCBI taxonomy): Eukaryota > Metazoa > Chordata > Actinopteri > Cypriniformes > Nemacheilidae > Triplophysa > Triplophysa yarkandensis. The sequence goes on from CM065665.1 coordinate 5,918,087, forward strand.
AGAGCAAATGGGGGTAGGGTTTCTTGCTCAATTACACTTTAGTAATTTCCTCCTGGCACTGGGATTTTCACTGGACAATTCAAACTCTCAGCGTTAGAACACAACTTTTTAAAAACTTGCATGCAAATACAAATGTAGAAAATAGAAACTAATTCGTATTAATGCATATTTTTTCACTGCAATGTACTTTAAATTTAAATGTTTTACTCATAGCACTTATAAGCAATGTGTACATAAAATTTTTATTTGATTTACAGTGCAGTACGCTTACTACATTTGCATTTAAATTTTAGACATACATCTGTTATGGTAGCTGTTTTACACTTATTGAAGATCCAAAGTCAGCTTTGAGTGTGAATTTCTTCTTCTTTTAGATAAATGTAAGAACACAGTAGAAGAATCTTAATAAACCCATGATATGAAACATTTACTGAACAATCTACAATTTTTTAATTGTTCATTTCTCTTACAATTAATATAAACACCATTCTTATGTTTTCCAAAAGTCAGTGTGCTCTACAAACAAAGCCTTAAATGAATAAATAAATTACTAAATAATAAATTACTTAATCACTAAATCAGTAGCAGTTTTGCCCAAAAGAAGAAATGGTTTTGTGCCTATATGGAAGTCAATGACGATTTTTGGTTGCCAACATTTTTTAATCTAGCTCCTTTTTATTTCTGCAACAGACAGTAATAAAAAATTTAAACGACATGAAAAAATAAATTAAATAATTATATAAAATACCAAAGGTATTTCATGGGAAAACTCTTACCAGTTTTGTAGACAGGAATGCACCCCTGTGGTGACCCAGTTGTGCTTTCTGAAAAATCAATGTTCGAACCTCAGAGAGATGCTAAGAAAAACTAAGCACCTCTTCATGTTGTCCTTGGAAAGAGGCTATGTAATGATAATGAGTGAACCCATTAAACATTATTGAGTTTCATTAAACACATACCATAATCATTTTCTAGGGCATGAAGCTTTCAAAGGGCCTACATAAAAAACCTTAATCTAAATCTGCAATATGACAGATGGGTGGATGGAAGTATATGTCCTTTAACATGTCCACTTAAAAGGTCTGCATCACATGTATAGCTCATGGAGATTTTTCCCAATCCCTAATGCATCAGACGAGCTCAGTGGAGACGATTGTTAGTCAAATTTTCTGTATGCTTCATGCAAGGAGCATTATACATGCGTTCATTATGGTGTCTATCTGAAGATGTCCAGATTCTTATGAAGGCTGTGTATAAGAAGATTTAATTAAATTTAAAAAATCTGCTATAGTTTCTTCCAACTCATGTCTTTCCTATGTGGGACACAAAAGAAGATATTTTGAGAAATGTCTCCATGGTGTGTTTTCAGACGGTGAAAGTCATTTTGGTTACCAAAATTTCAAACCTCAAAAGAAAGTAAGACATACTGGTTTGAAATGAGGATGAATTACTATTTTAAAGTATGATGTACAGATTTATTTTTTACAGAATTTCCTCTGTTCTCCTCTACAGCTTCGCTCTGTTCAGGACCTGCAGACTGTTCAGACAATTAAAATTCTGCGCTATGAGAAAAAGGTGGCTGTGATATTTCTGATGATGATCTCCTGTTTTCTGGTGTGCTGGACACCTTACGCTGTGGTCTCAATGCTGGAGGCATTCGGCAAGAAGAGTGTCGTTTCTCCCACCGTTGCCATCATTCCATCTTTCTTTGCCAAATCCAGTACCGCTTACAATCCTCTCATCTACGCTTTCATGAGCAGAAAGGTAAGGAGGGTCGCTCATTTATGATTTGAAGCTATTAACTTAAAGGGAAGTTCGCCCCAGAGTTAAAATTTAGTTAGTGTTTTGTCATTGAGTTGGGTAAATGACTCTTTTGTGGAACACAAATAAGATATTTTGAGAAATGTCTCAGTGTTTTTGTGTCCACACCACGTCAATGAGGGCCAATGTTATTTCGTTACATTCTTCAATATTTTTAAATAAAATAAAATAAAACAAAACATATGTGTGTGAAGAAATGATAAAATGGTTTTCATTTTTGGTAAACTGTCCATTTTTTATTTTAGTTTTAGTTTTTATATAGTTCCATACAGTTCCTGAAAAATAATTAGGCCTACATACATTTTTCTATTATTCTGTATTTTACATGATCTTAAATGCATTTATAATTGAAATATATTTTCTTTCTCTTTCTGGTCGGTCAGTTTCGTAGATGCATGTTGCAGCTGTTGTGTTCTCGCCTGTCCAGACTGCAGAAAAGCATTAAGGAGCGTCCCCTGGCCCACATGGAACATCCTGTAAGACCCATCGTGATGTCACAAAGCCGACCTGACCGGCCCAAAAAGAGGGTGACCTTCAGTTCTTCCTCTATTGTATTCATTATCGCCAACCATGAGACTCATCCTCTGGACAACACCTCTGAATTTCATGACGTATCAGAGGTCAACGTGATTCAAGTCAGACCGCTTTGACCTTTCACGTGGAACTCAATGTGGTGATGCTCAGGAAGAGGGCTGAAGTTTGCCAAAATCAGGCTTATGCAAAATGATTTATTATGCAGAAGATAAAGACATTTTGTTATTAATATATGTGTATGTGTATTATTAATGGTTCCAACAGTTAAGTCAAATGACAGTGTTTAATACCTCTCCACCACGGACATGACTTCTTTATAATCAACAATGTAACTTTTTGTCCTTCTTAAAACTTCTGTCCAAGTTCACGGATTGGTGAGATAATCCACAGCTTAGATTGCACAAATCGTGCACAGAATACATTACTTGATAGGCTTTAATGGAAAAGAACAGAGTGTCAGTACAAGGACTGTAGAGGACAATGAACTTCAACTGTCTTGCAGGTCTAGAGCGCCTCATGCAGGAAAACTTGTGTCCGATAGGAAAACACCAGAACCAAAACTCATCCAAAACTGTTGTGCTACACATGTATACATTGAAGGAGGGACCCAGGGATCTTTATAGAGAGAAAATATCATGGATGAGACTCTTTTGAATAGGACTGGAAAGTGAATTAATCCACATTAATCCAAAACACTTGGCATAGTGTATGGACCATGTTTCTGAATGAGACAGACTTTAGAATGAAAAATGTCATGTGAGAGAGCATCTGCTTCAAAATGTCATTAATGGTTTATTCATTGAAAAGGATTTGTAGGGTAAATTAGATTTTATATTATAATAAAAGAATATTGCTTTATATCTGTCCTCCCAATGAAAAATAAAACACACATGACTACATGTTTAAGTTGAATTATAAGTGAGTCAGTGCTCAATGAATAAGAAGAATTACTCAGAAGTATTTCAGTATGCAAACATTTTTAATTGGTAGACAGCACAATAATCCTGTTTGAAACAAAGAAACTATTTCAAATGGATTCTGTCTGAATTCAGAGATTTAAAAAACACCCACACAGACGTGAAAAGTAAATGCAAATTAGACACCTTCGAATTATACACCCTCTGTTTTCATCTCAGTTTGCTGTCATTCAGATTGGTGAACCATTTAAAACAGCATTTCAGCTTCAATACAAGTCGAATATAATGTACTAAAAAACTGATCCATTTCGAAACCCATCAAAATAATTTCCCTATTCCTTCTCATTATATAAATTAAAAACAAGTGCATGCACCATACTAAGGTAGGTAGTCCAAAACTAGACCGCTTTAAGAAATCACGCATGTAAGTTTATTTAAGTGTTATATTAGTGTGTTTATTTTAAACCTAAAATAGAAAATTATACTTTTAGAAACTAGAAAGTGGGCCGATTTTTTTCACACTTTTTCATAAGGGTAGTCCCTGAGTGTTACAGAAGTGTTAATAATAAGGCACTTGTACTGATAATTTAATTGGAAATGGATTGGACAGTTAAGTACACTTTGTTCTCAGAGTATAGCTTAAACATTATATGTGCTAGTATGGACAGTATAGATGATCTTTACACCCATTAAAATTTGCAGGACATGTGAAGGGATACACTGTTTGCATGGAGCAAACTCCACCAGCAGGAATTACATCAGCAACACATAAACATCTAGAGATATATAACCCTTTCAGAAACAACTATTTATTATGAGCTATAAAGTATTTTAACTGAATCATCTGCTTTTACCATTATGTGGCACTATGCAACAACTGGTTCGTTGATCTTTGATCAAATCTAATTTGTATCAATCCTGTAACATTTTTTGAAAGCTTGATATCTGGTCTGGTATTGTTTGTATCTTGTACGTAACCTATTTATTTTTTACATGGACACAAAATTACCTTTTTTCGTGTCAGTGAGAACATTTTTTGCGTCATCCAGTATGAATTTCAATGTAAATTATGTTAACACTAATGTTGGCATGTTTTTCACATGTATATGTCAGAATCTAACAGGAATTCCTACCCAGTTTGCAAGGTGGGCCATTTGTTTGCATTGCTTTTATCTGATTAATATGTGTTTTATAATTTGACTTGCCCCTATAATGTTAGGTTTAGGGGCAGGGTTGAGGTAGATTGCTTTGCAACCTCGTGAAACTCGCATGTTTAGCTAAATTAGCTGCCCGTGATTTTAGGGTTTTGGGTAAGGTAAGGTCTTGGTTAGCCAACCACCACACTATTTATTCTTTAAATTTCAGGTTAAAATTATATGTTTGTATATACACACTTGGTCTTTGTTTTTAAGACGTGAAAAAATTGGGATATTCATGTTCAACCAGGATTTAATAGATTTCAGATTTCCTGACAATGCAACGAACTGCCTTAAAACTGGGTTTTCTGGGTTCTAAAATCTCTTAAAAGCCAGAATACGGGACCACAGGTGCTCTGTGGTAATACTGGGGAGTTTGTGAGAGTATCTGATCAAGAGAAACGTCCCGCCAGCGGTGGATGCAGCCGCACACATCCACAGGCCGCGAGTGATCACCTGTAAGCAAACAAGAATCAGCCTCAGTTATTTATGCATGCCATGAGTCTTTAGAATAAAAGCTTTTCATTTGGCTATTTAGTATATTTATTCGTTGTTTTTTGTTAGATTTATTAATCAACACTTAATGACTAAAATGTACTAAATCTAATCCTTTTCCTTATTCTTGAGATGCACTGACGTGGCAAAATAAATATGAAAAACTAGATATCATCCTCAATGGGTGACACTAATTCTGTTAGTTCCTCTTTTTCTTTTAAGACATTTAAAGCTTTCTTAACTCTTAATTTTCTTTTATGATTGTCTTTCACAGCAAAAACTAACAGGACATGCGCTTACCTTATCCTGCCAATGCCAGCGCTCCACGGCTTCATGATACCGTGTCCTGGTGAATGTAATCTAGATAAAAAAGAACAAATGTTTGAGACAAATCTGCTACTTAAACAACATCAAAATCATAAAACAGAAAACTCTTACCATAGTGTAAAGTGGAATTATTGTCCTGGGCATGATGAAGTGAAGGACATTGTCCAGGTACTTTCGGAATAAGAAATATTTGGAGTTTACGTGCGCCCTCATCTATACCAAAACACAAAGTAAAACTGAGGTTAGTATTGATCTAACAAAGCATAATAAATCTGTATTTTTTCCTTTATCAATAAACCATTGATGGTGTATAAATGCTTAATGATTTAGAACATTCAAACAGTTTTAAAGACATTTTTATGGATAAACATTCTTGTCTTACAGTTGAAATGCAACACAAATATCAAATATTATTACAGATTAGATTGCTTATTTACATTGTGGAAATGTAAATAAAGTTTCAGAGTAGAATATTCCACATCACAGCTGTAGGAAGACACATGACTTTATAGGCCGCATCTGGTGTTCAGGTGAAGAATGAAGTTTATGGACTACCTCAACATAGTTGTACATGGCCAGGTCAGCGATAGCATGATCATCGGGTACACGCACTCTGCTGTATTCCTGAAGCACGGCAGCTGCGTATAGATGAATAAAAGATGACTTTCTTAACGATCATTTTGTTTAGTTAAAAGGAAAGTTCCCTTAAAAAAGAGAATTCTGTCATTAATTACTCACTCTCTTGTGGTTTCAAACTTTTATAAAAATGTATTTCCAAAGATATTTGGATAATTTTTTTGTAATCAAACTAAAAAGAGTGGTCAAAAGTATCCAATGTTGTCCGATATTTATTTAAAATGTATATCTCACAAAAAATGTAACGCTTTTTTCTAACTATGGTGGTCAGTGGGTTCCAAGAACTGATTGGTTGTAAGTATTCTTCTAAATATCTTTCTCTGTTTTTAAGAACAAAGAAGCGTATACATATTTGGAACAACTCAAGTGTGATTAGATGATGACGGAATATTTATTTAAAAAAAGATGGAGTTAAAAAATACAACTGGTGCTCAAATGAACTTAAAATGAATTACAAGCACACATTGAATTTTCTTCTATGTCTTACCAAAGTTTTCATTTAACTGGTCCATAATCTCATCAAATACTAGACAATCCTCAAAGCCCTATGAAACAAACATAAACCAACATAAACTTATCATTATCAGAAAACATTATCATATATATTTTTATACAAAACTCCGAGGCACGCATTTCAATTTTCATTGAGAAACACAGAAAAAGCAACTCACTGCATTCATGCCTTGACCATAGAAAGGAACCACGGCGTGAGCGGCATCTCCCATCAGCACACATTTATCAAAAAGATGATGTGGAGCACATTTCACTGAGACCATGGCCTGAGCCGGCAGTCTGAAAAAATCCCTCTTCAGAGCCTCACTAACAAACAATAAAGAAGGTATATTCAAATGTTTTTAATCGGTATAACTGGTTAAATTCTATTTTAAAATAATGGATTCATCAATAATTTATACAAAGGGGTTTAAAAGAGTGATTAAATAAATAATGTTTTTATGAATAACAAATGAAATATTTTTAAAAGGAATTAATTCAAACCTAAAGGCCGAGCCTCACTCGCCTAAAACCCTTAAAATATATATTATACAAATTACTACAAAAATATTATAAAATCAAAAATAAATCTATTTCTGCTTAAATATGTCTGTACAGACTGTGATGTCATTTCTTGAAGCTAATGCAAACCTTTGGTTGAAAATGGACTTGAATTTCACACCCCAGTAAGTGTTACTTCAGACCTGAGAGACCTCAAAACTGAAACAGTGAAAAGACAGTAAGAAATGGAGAGACAGAAGTGTACTTACACGCCGATTAGAGGCACTGAGTCAGGGAAGTATTTCTGGAAGAATTGGATGACCTCATCACCGGTGCGAATCTTCTCAAAGTCTTCAAAGGGCATGAAGAGGGTGCATGTGAATGTCTTATCCTGAACAAGAAAAATCAAAGCATTACCATGCAGAAAACAACCAAAACAAAAGATGAGGACTATTTTGAATGATTGCTTCTGGAGTTCTATGGTAAATTATTCATGTCCCGGTTTCACACTGGACTTCAAAAGCCCCTGAATTGTAGGTTTTAATGTACTCATTTGGGAATGCTAGTGGGGAGATAGTATGAAACTTTTGTTTTAACCCAGAAAACACTAAAAGGGTCAATTGGAAAATGCTGGAAATGATGCAAAAATCTTACCAAGTTGGGTAGGGCGATCATCATGAAAGTGTTTCTGGGCCAAATGTGCAGATAATTCGGCTTCATTGCAAACTAACGAGAGAGATAAGAAAATTGAGTGGTCAGATAAAAGGAGGACTGATATGCATGAAAGTAATTCTTACATCTCCATCTATAGGGGGCATGGTGAGCTCCATATATCCATGAGGAATATATGTCTGGCTAAAATTGAATCGGCTTTGTCGTAGAAACTGCTTCCTGATAGCTGAGAAAGCGCCATCACAACCAACGATTAGATCTGCTTGGGTTTCCGATTTTTGACCATCGGGTCTAATAAGAAAAAAATTAAAAATCGGCTTAAATGGTTAGTTAATGTATATCTAAAATACAAAAAAAATATTAAATTGTTCTCAGTTCATCTAGTTCACCAAAGCAATTCAAATTCTGTCATTAATTACTCATTTTTGACATTTTAAACATATATGATTTTCTGTCTTCTGCAGTACACAGCCCAAGATATTTCAAAGAATGTTGGCATTTGCTATATGTCCAATAGAACTTAATGTTTGCAACTGCTGTTTGGTTTACAACATATTTTAAAATATATTCTTTTGAGGTCTTCAGATGAATGAAAGTCATACCTTTTTAAAATGTCAAGAGGGTGAGTAAATAAATAAGACACAGTTTTCTTTTTTTGTCCAACCATCACCTGAATATTATTGTTTTAATATTGTAAAGAGAAAGTTCACCCAAAGATATTTACACAAATTGTCCTAACTCATGTTCTTTTTGACTGTCCTCTGTAGAACACAAAAGAAAATATTTTGAGAAGGTTTTCATATAATTGAAGACACTTATTTGGTTATCTAGCCTCTTTAAAATATCTTCCGTGTTCTGAAAAAGAAAGAAAGTCATACGGCTGTGACATGAGGATGTCATTTTTGTATCAACATTCCATTTGAAAAAAGACAAAAAAATAATCTCTACCACAAGGAGCTTTCAGAATAGAGAAGTAACATTTGTTAAAAAATGGTATTACATCAAAACAGAAGCAAATGTCACTGTTTACCCAAAAAAGGTCAGTGTTCCTTTTTCTGGACTCCAGTCCTGCAGCTTGTGACTAAAGTACAGTGTAGTGTTTGGATACGCCTCTGCCTCTGTGACAAATCAGTTTAATTTTCATACAACATAACATGTGATTAGACATAAATAATTAATAAAGTAAGACAAATATCATACATTTAATGTGTTAAGATTGTAAAAATGTGGGAACCATAAAAGTTAAATATGAAGTCCTAAGAAAATGCGAAATTTGTGAACATGTATTATATATATATATATATATATATATATATATATATATATATATATATATATATATATATATCACTGCTATTTACAATCAGTTCTTTATTACTTTCAAGTTAAAATGTGTACCTGTCAGCAGCTCCTTGTTGAGGTTTGCTCTGTCTACAGACAGAATGTACTACCCCAAAAAAAACACAAAAACTGATCAGACATGTAAACAAGAGGAACATAAATGTAACTTCTATTATATATTGTAATTAAATAATGGATTTATGATATTTCTGATCTTGGATATATTATGCGGTATAGACAGCACAATGACACAGACAGACCACTGTATTCGTAATGCTTGGCATGTAAGAGGCATGTAAACGTTCTCAAATAGAGAGTGAATAAACTCATAACTGTGTCTGACGTGTCATGTGATCTGTACATGTATGTCTATAAGTCACCTGTCCTTTCCTGCCGTAGGGTATAGGTGAACACTTTCCGTTTACATTGTGGATCATACGGGCATGCATTGGAATGCCTTTGGAGATTATCTAGTTGAAAATAAACACACGGATATAAAGATGTTATATATTGCTAAACAAATGTGTGAAGGTTATAAAATGCATCCAAGGTTCAAAGTTTGGGAAATCCTGTGCAGTGCAAATAGCTGAGATCATAAATCTAATAGCTCTGACTGTAGTATCCGAATATTTACTGTTTACAGCTGTTACAACAGTCACAATGCTCATTTCCTAATTGTAAAAAAAATTGGTTATTTTGATTATACATCTATCTCCTTTCTGTAATTTTTCACATCGACTGTAATACACAGTCTGTTAAAGTCAAGATTTTAATTTTGGAATCAGTGTTTGTACATTCTAGATCTGACATTCCCAGCTGCTTAATGTGTAAAAAACAAATCAAATATTATATTCTCCCAAAAACAGCAGAAACCCAAAAAAATACTTCCTAAATGTACTGTGTATCATTTCACATAGTTTCATATGATCACACTTCCTTTTGGTTAAGTTCCTCTTGTAAAACTCTTAGTGGACCTACCTCAGATATAGGAATGAGACAATTCATCTTAAATCCAAAATAAACTGGACTGAACTTACCTTTTCTTCCATTCCGACTTGCTTAAGGGCCTGCCGTCCCCTGTGGGACAGTGCCAAGTTTATGCTTCGACCCCTCACCACTTTGGCCTGCCTAATATCTAAAAGGATTAAAGTTAAACAGAGGAAACAAGTTTCGAAGAAATGTTTAACCTAATAGCTGTATAAAATATACGTATGGTTCACTATTGGTTCCTATAAATTTGGCTTCTTAATGTGTTTATACCTTCTCGAGTTTCGTACAGCACAACATCAAATCCCCGTTTTGCAAAGAAGCAAGCATTCAAAGATCCAACCTTAAGAGGATTATAAAAATAAACATATTACATAATCCACTGTGACATAAAAGCCATGCATATGTATATGGCGGCAACCCTTTTCCTATGTAAAGGTTTTAAAATTATGCAAGCCTACAAATACCCTGGGCAAAATTTTTAATCTCCCCCACATTAACACAAATTAATATGCTATAAAAAGCATTGTGATTTGTATTTATTATGGATGCTCTAAAAACTTTTTTGGTAATATGTTTTGTTCTATTTAAAAAGGTAAAACTCTTTTCAAATGTGTGGTTAAAGATGGGTTTTAAATTAAATTCATTCGTTCTTTATGTGGTACGTTGATCATGTAACCACTTTCGACCACATTATTGTACTCATTACATGTATGTGGCTTTTCAGGGATTCATTTTGGGAAGTCTCCGAGAGAGATGGGAAAAGAGGCATGGAATCCGTATACAGGGTTTGAATGAGTAAAACACCTAATGTGAAATGTTAAAAGTGTAAAACAGGATTGTGAAATGCAGATACAACTTGACATTAAAATATTAAAGACAGCAGACCAAATTAACACAAACCTGGAAACAACATTCCAGAACTAGACAGAACTTTACATTAAGAGTCCATATAATAACCTGTAGAATTTCTATCCATAACTTGTGTCATGTTATATCTAAGTTCATTCTGTATTGCATACAATTCCTTTGAATCTTATACAAAACATTTAAATTCCATTGTGACTTTTCACTTTTCATCGATTATTGGAACATATAGTATAGTTTGAACTTTGATCAACGTAAATAAGCACATGTGTAATATTATGTGAGTTACAAAATCAGTCTGTAAATCATTAGCATGCTTATAGTGGTTTAAAATAAGAAATTAAATTATGGAATTTTGACACATAACACATCATGATTATCCAAATACACTTATTAACACAACTTATACAACTATTGGATTTTTATTTTTAACTTATTTAATTTATTTTTTCTCATCCTGTAGGGTAGATTGTTTTAATACAGTAGACTATAATTAAAAGCATAATAAGATATGTAATCAAGTCATAAAGATGAAGTGATTCTCACCAATCCACCTCCCACCACAGCTATCACTTTCCTTCTGGATTCATGTGTGTGTTTGGGAGAAATCTCCATGTTTATCAACAACAGTGACACAGAGTCAATCTGGCAGAGTCTGTGGACTCAAGCACTTTTAAAGCTGGGATTTGGGGACTTGAAGGAGGAGCCAAACCAGATCAATCCTGTATTTTATAAGACCTTCAGTCAAACATGTTTGTAATTTATTATTGTTCTTCTATATTATCAGTGCAGAATATAACAAGTGTAAACTAATAATTTCATTAAACGATCTCTGTTAAATTATTACAAGTGGAATGCTGAATGCCAAAGATCGTGGTTTTAAATGAAAGGAAGAGTGCCGCTGCACAGAAAGATGGGGACGCCTTCCGGTCAATCATCAAGCAGAGGATTCTCGGATGTAAATGACGGAAATCTTATGTAATGTTTAATGTCGAGACCAAATTGTATTGTGCAGCTGATATAATGTTTAATGGGTGTTCGACGTTATGTTGAGATGCTCGTCTCACTCAATCAAAGCATTTGGTCTTCTATGGATGTGAAAAGATGCCCGCAGGCGTTGGAAATATGACGGCCGAGTGCGGAGACTTTCCTTCAGGGAACTCTTTGGTAACGGTCTTGAGTTAACAGTTACAAAACCACTAGAAAAAAAGCTCAAGAACAACTTGATTTATATAAACCAGTTTTGTACACTTGATTATTTGGTGTGTACGAGATTATAGACATTTTAAATTCTATGTTTTCAGAATTGCAAGATCCATTTAAAACGGGGTTAACGGTTAATTTTTTTCATTGGACACGAAAATAAACGGATATTTTATCCGTTATTATCGGTATTTTTATGTTTTCATGAATGATTAGAAGGAGAAAGAATAATTATAATTCTGCTCAAAAATGCCGTGACCCGGATTCGAACCGGGGTTGCTGCGGCCACAACGCAGAGTACTAACCACTATACGATCACGGCGAGCTATCCGGAGGACGAGCACACATCTCAGAACCTGAATACTTGGACACGATCCAGTACTCCATTTTAATAGACATTATTTTACCTTATTTTATAAAGAATTATTAAACACCCAAACAGATTTAAATGTTTTTTTCCTCTACATCTATGAAAGGGAGGAATTTAAACTTTTAAATTCGATCCGATTTGAAATGATTCATTTTTTTATAGATTGTTTTTTGAGGAGGTCACGTGATCCGTCTGTTGTAAAGAACGACAGACAGCTGGAATGGTTCTGTTTAAATCCTCAGTAACGTGTTCTTCACTGAACCCGAACATGGGCGGGGCCTGTTTCGTAACGTCAACGTAGGCTAGACGTGACTAAGCAACTTCAAGTAATCGAGGCAAACGAAAAGGTATCTAAATGTGTTTTTGATTCAAATAAATGTTTAATAATATGTGAATATTGGGAATCAAGTCGGACGTGACGTCTAATGATAACGAACGGAATGTAATTAAAAGTGTTTCTGATGATCTGAGCTCGATTGGTCGAGTCTGCAAAAATCATGGCGGCCAGACTTCGTCGCGAGAGTTTTGTTATTCGGAAATGAAGTGTGCAGAAATGTGTTAACCGGCGGTCACTCAGCAGATATCTGTTGGTTTTATGACATTTGTCGCGATTTTTCTTCGAAGTATTAGGTGAGTATTTCACGTGTTCGTGTAAAGAAGTTTATCGTGTCGCTGTCCGGATGGGTCTCGCGCGCGCCGGGGCTCGCGTGCTCATGCTCGTTAGCTTGCGACATTCAGCGTTTCATCATTCTTCATAATGTTTCATTTAAAGAATTTATAGAATGTTAAAATTAAACGAAATGTGACATTGAATGAATATAACGCATAAAGATAAACAAGGCCTGTCGTTATAATCCGAGCCAAACTAACATTAAAACTCAATTAACTCTTAAAACGGACAAAAAACTTCAACACAAACACCAATATTTACACTTTTTTATTTAATTAGCTCAAATATTAAACATACTTGTACATTAAACGTACAGTGTATTATAAAATGTTTGTTAATTTTATAGGATAAATAAAGAATTATACACAACATGATGTTTATTTGGTACTTTTTTATTTTGTCGTCATACTAGTGTTTATTACTGATATAATTTGCTTTTTTTATGATTTGGGTCATTAAAATGTTTTGAGTCTACTTTTATATTTTTGGTCTCTTTCATTAATCTTACTTCATAGATGAAAAGCCTCACAATTCAATTTAATTTCGTATTATAAACTCTTTTAACATTAACTTTGTATTTGTCGGTATCTGTGACCGATATGCGAAGGTACAAATCTCAAAGTTCAAGATAAAGCGAGTTCTATCTTTAACAGAAATCAGATGTGTTGGACTGAAGCAAACACCAGGATTGAAGTCATCCAGTTACTTCCGTAACGGGTCTCTGATGACACGTCACGGAAGTAACTGGATTCACAGGATGTTGTCTTGTCATTGGTGATGATTTAGTAACTTAAAGCTGAGTTGACCAATTACAGTAGACTACACCGTTTGTAATTAATAAAACTAATAATGCGTCATTAGAACATTTAATATAATTTATGTATAGTTGAGGATTCAAAGAAATCAATTATAAATATGTTAATATATAAGTTTGTTAGGCCACAATACATGTAAATTCGAGTCCAAATATACGTTCTGTTTGTTAAAATGTATTGTTGAGTCTGTTAAAAGATGTCTGTGTGTATGCATATATAAAAGTGAATATGTATACATACATTTAGTTGTTACATGCACTACTGTCATTTCACTTAGTAACACTGAACAATCCATTTGTACACTGAAATACTCTATTATAATATATAATATATACTCTATACTCATAGATCTGTCTATAGTGTACCACACTATTACAATACCCATCTGTATAGTATGTCCATAGTACACCTGTCTGTATATCTACTTACTATTTAAATCTGTAAATTATGTCTATACTTTCTTTGTTGTATAATTATTGTACATATTGCATATATATTCTGTACTTACTGCTTATTGCACCTCTGGTTAGATGCTAACTGCATTTCGATGCCTTGTACCTTACATGTGACAATAAAGTCGAATCTAATCTAATCATATGTGTCTTATTTTTTCAGAGGTGTCTCGACACTTAGCGTCAGAATGAGTGATACGGCTGTGAAAAGGGTGGCGAGTAGCATCATTCGCTCTCCAGAGGACAAGCGAGAATATCGAGGACTTGAGTTCACTAATGGCCTGAAAGCTGTTCTGATCAGTGACCCAACCACCGACAAATCATCCGCTGCGCTTGACGTCCACATAGGTAAACATGAGACTATTTTAAAGATCTCCTCAATTAAGACTTTCGGCTTTGTATATTCGTTCACTCATTGCACTATTAAACGCCAGCTATTTATTACCAACCCCAAGGACGTCCCTGCTTCCAGGATTGGCCATCAATAACCAAATTTAGCATAATCAATCAGGTTTTCTCAATACTCTCTGACTCTGCATCACATCTACCTGTGCTTCCTCTTCTCCCAAAAATAAGTTTATAATAACTATAGCTATGATGTTCTCCCTTGTCCTAATTTTCCATCATTGTGTTACATACAATGAAAAAAACCATGAGGGTCCCGAAAAATTTTACATTTTGAAAACAAGATTAAAATTCTTCAACCAAGCAGTTTATATTTGGATAAAGCTGCAATTAGTGTAAACACGGACCAGAAGGAAGAGTTACGTGCTTCAAGGGTGTCCAGTTTAAAATAGGTAAATCAGTTATAGATAGATTGGAAAGCATGTGATATAGTCTCTGATAACACCCATGAGACCTCTGCAAAGCTAAGAATAATATTCTAATGGGTCAGTTTCCCCCTCCTCTATTAGGCTTTGTTTGTAATGTACATAATCCTCAATGGTTTTTAAAGTCAGGTTTCGTAGACTGTCTGTCCAAACATTCATTTGAAATGGTGAAATTGTATCCTTTTGTAAATAGTCACAAAACATATTCAATAGAAGAGCAGATGGTCTAAAGGGGACGTAGATGACAATTGATCATTCAAAGATATATACGTAAGCATCGTCAGGTAGAAGTAAACAAGTGTTTTATTGTAAAAATCGAATTCCTTATGTTTGGATCAGATTTATGAAACTATGGTTCAATGTTGTGTAATTGACGAAAAAGGTTAGATCCGAAAGCAAAGCCAGCAACGCCTATAGACTTGGAAACATGCCAGACAGACCTATATGTTATAGTACTTCCTGTTATCTGTGGTCTGCCTTTAAAATCATAACCACTGACTTTTGGGGGAAAAAACATATCTAAACAAGCATTAGGCTATGAATATGTCCGAACCTTTTGCCATCAAGTGATCAAGATATCAGTCTATTTACGTCTGCAAAGGAAGCAAGCCAACTTCATATATTTTTCTTGTTCTGCAGGTTCCCTGTCAGATCCTGAAAACATTTCAGGTCTGGCCCACTTCTGCGAGCACATGCTGTTTCTAGGCACGGAGAAGTACCCCAAAGAGAACGAGTATAGCCAATTCCTGAGTGAGCATGCTGGCAGTTCCAACGCCTTCACCAGCGGAGAACACACCAACTACTACTTTGATGTATCCCACGAGCACCTGGAAGGTGCATTAGACAGGTAAATAATCCAAAAAAGGCTTCTATTGAATTATTGAACGTTCATCTGGAATGCCGGCCGGTTTGAATTGTAAAAGAGTGGTAAAATGTTTAAACCTATGAAAGAGTGAGTGGGTTTGGATCTTCAGGTGTCGTGCTGTCTCGGTGTGAGGTTACTCGTCCCTGGAGGAATTAGTTTGCTTTGTTTTGGGATACAGACTGGAGAATTATCCCCAGTGCCCAGCTGCCACTTCGACCCAGAGCACCACCTGCTCATTGAAACATTTTAAATTATTCATGAATAATCTCCAACAACTGGGTCAAGACAGCATTTTAATAAAAGGAAGAGCTTACACGCTAACGCTGTGTCTTATGGAGCAGATAGAACAACATAAATAAAACCCTAACAGGAGTGATGTAAATAAATAAAAAAACAAAACCCTAACAGGAGTGATGGAAAAAAAAAACTAACAGGAGTAATGCAAGTTCCCTTGACCAACTTTTGGTCACATGATATAAATTTTACACATCCTTGCGTTTTATGCGTGTTTTAAATTCTTTCATTAAAAAAATTAGATAAAGTGTATTTTTTGATTTCAGCTTGTTAATAATTTGACTAAACTTGCCACAGTGGAAAATTTTGGCCACATGTTTATTCGCCTGTGTTGTACTGAACGCACACTTGAGCATTGGCTTATTTGGGTGGCAGTTGCATTTTGACAATAGCGTTCTTGCTCATTTGAATATATAAAATCAGAAACTTAAATGTATGCAAACCTCTTAACGGCTGTGTTTTCAAGCAACCATTGGTCACTCACTACACAATGCATTATTTTTTAAACAGAATATTTAAATATTGTTAAGGTCTTATTTTCTTTGTATCCAGATTTGCTCAGTTCTTCCTCTGTCCTCTCTTCGATGAGAGCTGTAAGGATAGAGAGGTGAACGCGGTGGACTCTGAACACGAGAAGAACGTCATGAATGACGCATGGCGCCTTTTTCAACTGGAGAAAGCTACAGGGAACCCCAAACACCCCTTTAGTAAATTTGGCACTGGTATGGACAACTGCTGCACACTTAATATGATCCCATCATCTCTTCCTGTTAGATAGATTTTGGTTGAATAAACCTTTATCTCTGTTTTAAGATATTGCAAGTCCATTTTATTCCCAGAGAATGCATTCATACATCATCAGTCTCCAGCTTTACCTGTATTTCACTGCAGATAATGTCTACATCAATTTAGATTAAGCTGACTTGACATTCATCCATCCCCAGAATAGCCATATGGTGGCAGCCTTGAGTTATACAACGCTTTTTTTGCTCAGCTGGTGTGTATTGAATTGAAGAATTTAACAGCCTAATGCATCTGCTTTAGAAAGCTTTTTGAAGAATCTGTAAACCTGTCGAATTTAAATGGTGTTCGGTTGCTTTAGTTTATGTCTGTTAGCTTTTAGGCTGTCTGAATGTAATTGCCCATGTAGAATTTTACAGTCTATTTATATGTTGTATTTCTCTCCCTAAAAACAGTATTTGTTTTCTTTATAGGTAATAAGCTTACCCTCGAGACGAGGCCATCTCAACAGGGCATTGACATCCGTGAGGAACTGCTGAAATTTCACTCCACCTATTACTCATCCAACCTTATGGGTCTGTGTGTGTTAGGCAGAGGTTAGTCAACAACCCTCCCTGCATTACCTTTGCTTTTTATTCAATTTCATAAATAACATGATCCCTAGAGACGGAGAATGTTCACTTGGATAGACATTGAGTTCTCTTCCTGCTTAATGCTCTGCAGTTTATATCCGTTAGTCCGATGGATTGCACAGAAGCAAGCATAATTTGGTCATAAATGTATAAAAAGGCAAACCCTTTGAGCATACAACAAATGCCAGATTTCTCAGATCAGTTTGCTGTGAGGTTGAATGTTTCATGAGAACTGTCCTGTTCTCTCTTATTCTGTTGAATGATGCAATTCTGATTTGAACTCTCTGCTCTTTTTATGCAAAGGTGATTTAACAACTGACATTATTTTCATCCATGGTTAACATTGTGTCCTTTTTAACTTTATCAGAGTCACTGGATGACTTGACATCTATGGTGGTGAAGCTTTTTGCCGAGGTGGAAAATAAAAATGTGCCTGTGCCAGAATTTCCCACACACCCATTCCAGGAGGAACACCTGAGGGTAAGCTCCAACACTCGTAAAAACCCCATCTTTCATGTCTCACCCTTTTCTCATTCTAGAAAGAGTCCTTAAATGAGAAATCTAATCTAAAATCTACATGCTAAAAATCTTTTGATAATATAGAAAATGTCACAGTGTATTTTAATTGAAATTAAACATTAGGAACGGTTTTGACTTTCTCATGTTTGTCATCTTTCATTTTTCTACAGCAATTTTATAAAGTTGTGCCCATCAAAGACATCAGAAACTTGTACGTGACCTTCCCCATCCCAGACCTACAAAAGTACTACAAGTCAAACCCGGGTCATTATCTTGGCCATCTGATTGGTCACGAAGGGCCAGGAAGTCTTCTCTCTGAACTCAAATCTAAAGGTGAGAGAACTGATCTATGAAACTGCTCAAAATTGTGTTTAAAATTAGAGATGTGCTCTCATTTTTTAAATGATTGTTTTTTATAAATATTATTATGTAGTGTGTTTTATCAAAAAGGTAAGACAAATGTAGTTTTGATTGCTTTAACATAATGTTGATATAGATATCTGGCTTGTCAAACAGTTGTTTAGTTTCTTGATGTTCATGCTCTCGCTCTGTCTCTCCTCAGGATGGGTGAACACGCTTGTCGGAGGCCAGAAGGAAGGAGCCAAAGGATTCATGTTTTTTATTATTAATGTGGACCTGACAGAAGAGGGACTGTGTAAGGATCTGGAGTGTGTGTGTGTGTTTGTGTATAAGTGTGTCAGGTTTTTTTTGTAGCTTGAGCTGTTGCCTCTGTGTTTCCAGTGCATGTAGAGGATATCATCTTTCACATGTTCCAGTATATTCAGAAGCTGCGGACAGAGGGCCCACAGGAATGGGTCTTCCAGGAGTGTAAGGTATGATAGATATAAATAGAAAAGACTGTTAGAAAGGAGATGTTTCAGAATGATGGTTTATGCATCAATTTAACCTAGTTTTCACTAAGAATGTGGTCATTAAATGACGTTAAATCACAAATAGACTAATAAAGATTATCAGTTAAACCCAGATGTGATGAGACCACTGAATGGTGCCGATATTTTGTTTCTTTCAGGATTTGAACACAGTAGCATTTCGATTTAAGGACAAGGAACGTCCACGTGGATACACATCTAAAGTGGCTGGACTTCTGCATGTAGGTGTCTTTTGTGAAAAACTTAAAAGGTTGTCGCCATGGTTACAGTTGCTCATCTCATCAGCAGGTGTCACCACAATGCTGCTTTGTGTTTTGCCAGAAGGTCACAGCCAATGTATATTTCCATTTGGTCATGGTTGGATTGGCATACTAGTGCGACTGTAGTCCCTCACTGTACTGTTTATCTCAGAAATTGTTTTTCTCAGAGTTAATTATAGTGTTTGAATGATTGTTTTTTGCTGTATGAACAAAAAGTAATTCAAATGTAAAACTGGTTTATTGCATAATGGGTTACATGGGGATACAAGTCAAAGTTCTAGAAGTGTATTTCTGCATTATATACTAAAAATGAGATGTAATGTTAAAACACATTCTGTATATGATGCTGAAATGAATCTCTCTCTCTCTCTCTGTCAGTATTATCCGCTGGAGGAGGTTTTAGCTGCTGAATACTTGCTGGAGGAGTTCAGGCCAGATCTCATAGAGATGGTGCTGGATAAACTGAGACCAGAGAATGTTCGGTGAGCGTATACACATTTACATTTCTGTATCTTTTATCCACATGTTTGTTGTTACATGACATAAAACAAAACAACAGCCACTATCCACTTTCACAAATATTGCACCAATTCTAGGCAGATTAGCTGAAAGAAGTAGATGTGGATTTTTTTTCAAAGGCACAACACACTGACAGATTCCTAAAAGTTTATGAGAAAATTTTCAAGCTCATTGGCTTCCTAAAAAACTGTGAAAACAGCAACATGAATGAACACCTTTAACCTATACGATTTTTCATTTCACACGGGGATGAGATTTGGGCAACACAGACCTTCATCTAATAGCTGCCATCTTAAAAGAAACACAAAAGGAGCTTCGTATTTTAACCTTTGTAAAGCAAATATAAGCGTCTTTTGTTTCGCCTCTCGTGGCCGAACTGGGCTCAAATTGGTTATAGTCTTTTTTTGAAGTATGTTTTGAGATGGCGTCGTCTTACTGTGATTGTTTTGAGGAATCCCATTTGAACTTACTGCTAATGTAAAGAAGCTTTTCAAATTTGATTACCTTCCCAACTTTGAAAGCCCATTGCCTGTGTGTTTGGAGTGCATTTCAATCTTTGCCCATTACCTATTTTATTTCGGGAAGAAGGAACACAGATATACCGACATGAGCCTGAAGCTTTCCTGTACTGTCATTATGGTTGATGTGTAGTAATAATCATGGCTTTCTTTAACATGATTATTGTGGGATCATTACATTGGAGGCTGTTATATATTATATGCAAGTACTTTGTGAATGGTCTTTTAGTAGGGTTGATGTTTTAGATGTTACAAATGTGATGCTAACCACTATTACAAAGACAACATGTTTCTAGTGCTTTTTCTTATCTTTCTGCCCACCAAAAAAGTCTAGTCAAGTTTTTGAGAAGAGTTTGTTCATTAAATATCCATTAAATATTAAAACGAAGTTTTATATGGTGTAGATTTCCGCAGTTTGTACCGAACATTTTTTTGTGTCTGGTGTAAATGTTTTATAGCCGTGTTTGCTTTTTTGTGTATTTTATGCAATTTGGCAAACCTACCAAACAGAGCCTATTCTTATTTCTTTTGTAATTAATCAGGTCTAACATTGGGTTGTTTTACTATTGACCCCCTATTGATCAGGACAAGTTAAACTGCCCAGAAATAGTCATCGATCTAGAGCTTTTTTTGATGTGGGGATTGATATAGGGAACTTACAAAAAATTTGACCTTGCCTTGTCTTTCTAGGGTTGCTGTTGTCTCTAAATCTTTTGAAGGGAAGACTGATAGGACAGAGGAATGGTACGGTACACAGTACAAACAGGAAGCTATTTCTGAAGAGGTCCTTAAGGTGAGACATAATGAACATTCTCAGTACATTTTTGTCTAGTAAAAAGAAATTCTCAATGGTATTTGGTATAGTTCAGATTTATTGGATGCCTTTTATATAATATTCACTGTTTGTCCCATCAATAAAAGATAAGGATCATCACTGAGTATTGAAAGTGTATTTTTATGTAAAACTTAAACAAAGCTCCATAAATGCATCCTATGAGTCAGAGAGGTATAAGATAGTCCATTGTTCTTAAGTTTATATTTAGGCCGGATGCAAAGTTCATATTTCAAATACAGTAGCAGTCCATGGAGATTTCCAAATGTGTCAAGTCCTCAAGATGATAAAGATAATCTCTGTTCATGTCTCTGGTTGCTAAAGTGGGAGTTTTGTGTTTCAGAAATGGCAAAATGCAGACATCAATGGAAAGTTCAAACTGCCAATGAAGAATGAATTTATTCCCACCAACTTTGAGATCTACCCTCTAGAAAAGGATTCTCCTTCCACCCCTACTTTGATCAAGGTTCATTTTGATTTTATTTCCTTCATCGGTTTAATTATTTCAGTGTTGTACATTGGTTAGCTGGTCATGTGTTCAATTCCCTGATTGCACTTGTTTATTATGAAGGCACTGCAAGTTGTTTGGGAAAAAGCACTTGCTAAATGCATAATTAAAAATAGTGTTCAGTTTAATTTGAATTTATAAATTCTCCCTGTGGATGATAATTTAGTGAATTTAAAATCAATAAAACACACAGAAATGTGTTTTCCTGCCTTAAATAAAAATTTTATGTATTAGCTTCCTAAAATATAAGCAGACACATGAAAATGCATAATAGCCCGCCTCCACTCACTGACAGTGGGCAGTTCAAGGCACTGCTGAAATTGAAATCAAAACTGAGAAATAGTTGCAGCCTAAATCTATCCGTGCGTTCACACCGCAAGCGGCAAGAGCGTCTGAGCATCCGGATGCCATTCATTTTCAATGTAAGCCAGCGGCGGCGGCGAGGCCGGCAGGAGTGTCAAGGGAGAGTTAAAATCAGTTTAACTTTATGCTAATGAGCTATGACGCGCTAGAGTGGCAACGAATCAAGAAGCAGAAGTACTCCTCTTCAGAAGAGTCAAGAGAACACAGACATAAACTTTAGTTCCGACCACATTAGTTCCCATGGAGAGGAGAGATTCATTATCACTTGTTTATTATAATAATATTTTCAGTTATACATGAACATAAACAGGGACAGGAATTAAAGAAATGAATCAAAATGCCTAAAATAATGAGTTTATGTTTCTTCATTGTGTGTGCGTGCGTTTGTGTGCAAAAACACACTAAAGAGTGTTGCTGGTGTAAAATGTTCAAGTTTATGATGATAATTTAACTTGTACTTTGTATTTAGTCAGCACGTTTAATTAGTTTGCTTTGCGGCTCCTTTAAATAAAATTACAAAAAAGGGCAGGCGGCAGCGCATCAGAGTGGCCAGAGCGTCGAGCAGCTTTTTACTCCAGCGGCAGAGGGAGAGCGGCGAGAGCGTCTCATGACACTCTCGCCGCTTGCGGTGTGAACGCACAGTATGGCTCGGACTTAAAACATTCTTTAATAAGTATCAGTTTAACATACTAGAAAATACTTGATGGTTTAAAATAAAATATTTGCACGTGGTTTGTCTTGGCATACATATTAATAATAATAATAATAATAATAATAATAAACAACATTAAACATTTGGTTTCTGTTCATTTTAAAATGAGTTTGTCTTTTCATAGGACACGGCGATGAGTAAAATTTGGTTCAAGCAGGATGACAAGTTTTTCCTGCCCAAGGCTTGTTTAAACTTTGAGTTCTTCAGGTAAGTTTGCATTGGCTATCCTCTTCATAGTCATCCGGCCATGTGTATGGTTATGTGTCTGTATAAAGTTTGGTGTAAATTGTTGAGGGGCTGAGCATAACACCACCTTACTTGGTGCTGTGTAATGATTTATTGTTATTTGCAAACAATATCCTTTTTGCTACTATAGCTCATTAGATACTGAATACAAATTGATAGCGTTGTTATTAAAGCGCTTCCTCATCTGCGCTTTCTCCACAGCCCGTTTGCATATGTGGACCCGTTGCATTGTAACATGGCGTATTTGTACCTTGAGCTGCTCAAGGACTCCCTGAACGAGTATGCATATGCAGCCGAGCTAGCCGGCTTGAACTATGACCTCCAAAATACCGTCTATGGGATGTATGTAAGTATCATCGCCACGTTATTCGACATACCCCTCCTGCAGGGATCACCAATCTCACACAAAATGTTGATTCAAATTATAGCTTTCTTTCTCCCTCTTTATTTGGGCCAAGTGCATTTACGTGGATTAACGTTAGGTTAGCGCTGGAGCTGAGGCTGCATATTCATACTCCGTCTGTGGTCCCTCTCAATCCATTTTCTTTTTCATATCAAAACAAACCTTTCACACAGACATCACTCCATTTGTTTGTTTTGTTTCCCCCCTTCTTCCACGCTGGTAGTCGCTACCTATACACAGACCCGGTGCACTGCAACATGACTTACCTGTTTCTCAGATTGTTGAAGGATGATTTGAGAGAGTATACATATGCAGCCCGTCTGGCAGGGTTGGTCTATGACATATCCTCAGGAATGAATGCCATTCTTGTAAGTATAGTGATTAGCCCCTCCCTCTTTCTGTGAGAGGCGTGGCATTGGGAGATGGGTGGAGCTTGAGGCTTGAGTTTGCAGGGTTGCTTGTGTTAAAATGTGGCTTGCCCGGAAGATAAGTTGAGCAGAGACAAATACAGGTGTCGAGAGTTATTTTTTCAGGAAAACAAGAAATATATCTGAGAATGATACTGCTTATAGAGTTTATTGCTGTGGTGTTATGTTTTTTTGCACACTTTCATTGCACACGTCTTGCTTTTTTTCTTGTGTTTTGCAGTATTTCATTATTCTGTGCTGAGATGTTTGTTTTTCTCTCTTAGATGATATGTTTTGTGATATGACTTTTCAAATGATGATGTTATCATAAGCCAAATATGAAGCTGGTTTGAATCTATTCTGTATTTGGGTTCGGTCTTTGTTTTAAATAGGTTATCCACTGTTGTTGTTTTTTTGTCTCAGCTGTCAGTGAAGGGTTATAATGACAAACAGCATATCCTGTTGAAGAAGATCATCGAGAAGATGACCACGTTTGATATTGATGAGAAACGCTTCGATATCATCAAGGAAGCGGTAAGATGCAATCAAACTCGGATTTGAACATTGTTCATTGTATGTACTCAGCAGAACTGGAATGATAATCTTCCCCATCACGGCTCCTTTACAGGAATAGTTCACCCATAGTTATTCTAAAACCTGTAGTACTTTGTTTTCTGCAAAATATAAAAAAAAATCTTTTGGTACATTGGTAACTGAAATATTCTCGACTTCATCGACTCTGACTGTGTTTCATTGAAGAAAAAGACACAAACAAAGGCAGGATATAAGCAAATCAACTTTTTGGTTAAACTATCCCTTTAACTCTTGGTCATGTTTTAAAAGTATAGTTCACCCAATTTCTTTTTCTTTAAGTAACAAAAGAGAAAAAAGGATAATTTGAAGTATGTTGGACAACAAAAAGTTTCTTCTTTGCTACAATTTTTATTTTTAATACTATGGTGGTCAATGGACCTTTGGTTTACAAGTTACATCTTTGTGTGTTCATCAGAACAAAGAAATTCTTACAGGTTTGGAACCATCAGAGAGTGTCTAATTCATGACAGAGTTTTGATATTTGGGTGAACTATCTCTATAGGGGTGACTTTGCCACCACCAGAAACACACAGTAGAAAAAATCTGCTCGGGAAACCAGATATTTCATCAACATGAAGTGTATGAACTGTATCATATGTGTTTTTCAGTACATGAGATCTCTGAATAACTTCCGTGCCGAGCAGCCACACCAGCACGCCATGTATTACCTGCGACTGCTCATGACCGAGGTGGCCTGGACCAAAGATGAGCTCAGAGATGCTTTAGACGGTGAGATCGTCTTATCTTTTCCAGAGCAGTGTTTTTTCTGTTTGTGAATGTAAATGAATTGATAATGTGACTGTTATTCAGATGTGACACTGCCTCGACTCAAGGCCTTCATACCTCAGCTGCTGTCACGGTTACACATTGAAACCCTGCTGCATGGCAACATCACCAAACAGGTTGGTTTGGTAAATCGTTGTTGTTAAAAACCAAAAGGGTATCAAGATTTAGATGAAAGAAGGTATATATTGATTGTCTGTCTGTTTTCTCAGTCTGCTTTGGAAATGATGCAGATGCTGGAGGACACTCTCATTGAGCACGCTCACACCAAGCCCCTCATACCAAGTCAGCTTATTCGCTACAGGGAAGTACAGGTTCCTGATGGTATGTATGGCATTATTCACACTCCTCTCTTTAGCTTTTACATATGCCTACTAAACTCCTGTCCTTTGGTGATGAATTTGAGTGGTTTTTAATGGTGTGGTTAGGCACAAAACATACATTATGAAAAACTGTAAGAGCAGATGCATATTTTTTGTACTTTAATTTTATGCAACAAAAACAGGTTTGATGCATTTTTGGGCCATTTTTCATTTTCCATAAATTACATGTCAAGTAAAACAATGGTCACTACACTTGCCGTGCGTCAGTGTAGAATGTATTTTTTTTAAATGTACCATATTTGTCCTTTGTAAATGCAGATGCATTTTAAGCTAATTTTCACATGTTGACTAAACTGTTACACATCTTTACAGGAGTGGTACATGATATTTGTGTGTTTGTGTGTGTGTGCGTTTGTCACGGTTCTTGTGTTAAAGTCGCGTTCTCTGTGGTTATCAGGTGGATGGTATGTTTACCAGCAGAGAAATGAGGTTCATAATAACTGTGGCATTGAGATTTACTATCAGACGGATATGCAGAACACTCATGAAAACATGCTGCTGGAGCTCTTCTGTCAAATCATATCCGAGCCCTGCTTCAACACGCTACGCACCAAAGAACAGCTGGGTAACATACAACACACAAACATAAAACAAGTCATACGTGGTAATTTTTATGACAAAATTTCTTGTCATATACATATGTCCATTTATCCGGTCAGGTTACATCGTGTTTAGCGGCCCCCGACGGGCCAACGGTGTGCAGGGTCTGCGCTTCATCATCCAGTCTGAGAAAGCACCTCATTACCTGGAGTCTCGCGTTGAGGCCTTTCTCAAGACCATGGAAAAAAGCTTGGAGGAGATGGGAGATGAAGCGTTTCAGAAGCACATCCAGGCCCTGGCCATCCGCCGTCTGGACAAACCCAAGAAGCTGGCCGCAGAGTGTGCCAAGTACTGGGGAGAGATCATCTCCCAGCAGTATAATTTTGACAGGGGTAAGAGTTGGCTCTTGGATGAAACGGACCACTTTATAAACCCTGTGATCTAGTGCAGCATTTGTGGAAGTTTGTCTGTTTTTCCAATCATCTCTTTTGTGATCTAGATAACATTGAAGTTGCTTTCCTGAAGACACTGACTAAAGAAAACATTATGCAGTTTTATCGGGTTAGTGATGATTTCAGCACTTATGTTTACTAAATCACATTTGCAAAAATAAATCTACTTATTTGTTTGCTTCAGGACCTGTTGGCCATCGATGCCCCCAGAAGACACAAGGTGTCCGTACACGTGCTCTCCAGAGAGATGGAGTCTTGTGAGTTTGAGGAATATGAGGTTAATGTTAAACTAAAAGAGCAAGACTGGTTTATTTATTGGTGCTATGTGTTTTGCAGGTCCACTGGTGGGAGAGTTTCCAGCTCAGAATGATGTGAACCTGGCTCCTGCCCCCTCACTTCCTCAGGTACTGTGCATGTATGCGTATGTGTCTGAACAAAAAAATCTGTTTCTATCCGATGAGACATGCAAGAATCTGGTTTGATCATTGTGTGTTTTGTTGTGTTGTGTTTCAGCCATCTTTGGTTGAGGACATGACCGATTTCAAAAGGAGTCTACCGCTGTTCCCTCTCACCAAACCTCACATCAACTTTATGGCTGCCAAACTGTGAACAGCATCGTGGGATTATCAGACATCACCTGGAGCCAGGAACATCACTGTGTGTCTGTTTGTGTGCAGATAAGCGTGTTTAAATTTTCTGTGTGTGTGAAGAGATGGGGCTGTTATAGTGCTGTTAGCATTTGAGTGTGTTTTGCATCATCTGGTAGATAAAAAGAACCTGTGAAGATGGAGGAAAAAATCTTGTCACTTCTATCAGGAGATGTGTCCAACCTATTATAATATAGGAATTACACTCTGGTCATTGTGACACGATGGTTCCTCATGTCATTTCAAGAATGCCATTTCATTTTTCCATTGTATCATCACCGAAAGCGCTCAGAGAGCCTGTCGCACCAACGTCTCACCTGGATACGCATACGGGCCTTAAAATGATATTAATCCGTGATCAGAACTTCTGACACCTTTTTTTTAAGTTTAATTTAAATTGCTTTGTTTTTAGGATGTTGACAGAGTTTTATCTTAAGGATTGTATTGTAAATTTGGCATGGTGATTGATTTCCTGATTGATTTTAATTTTTATTCGTGGCTGAACAAATATCATAATAAACCATTTTTAATAGCATTTGTTTATTTATTTTAAGTAATATTATCCTAGGATTAGAAATTTCATCATCTTTATTACCGGGTCTTATTCATCAAACATAAGCAGAATGTATGGACGACATTTTTTTACACACTTATGATTTTGCATAAAGTGGTCCAACTCATGCTTTTTTGAATGAGACCCGTTTTTTTTTTTTGGATTTATTAATGCATAAATCTGACATTTACACCTACAGCTACACAGTACAAGACACATCTATGTTTTAGAAAACTGATCCGGAGAAACAGTCTGGAGTCTCAGTCTAAGGCTCCAGACTCATGCTCGAAATTACCTTTAACTGGGTTTTATTACAGATGTCTTGTTATTGTGCACTTCTCGTAAGCAATAATGTGATTTACAGGACCTTTGACTAGTGTCTTAAATTTAACTGGGCATTTTTCTGAACCTGCTTCACAGAAACTTAGTTTAGTATGTGATCAGAAAACCTTTGTGTGAAGTGTCTGCTGTGGTTGTCATGTGCTGCTGTAAAGCAGGGTGTCATGTTTTCGTGTAGTTATCAAGTCACTGCCGGTCTTGTAATTTCATGTGTTCTCATTTCTCAGGCGTTTATTGGCCTTGATGGGCCAACCTTCACCAACACTTGCATTGCTTCTGCTGAGATTTATTCTGGACTTACTCAGGCGTATCAAATCCACTTATGCTGCATTTTGTAGAGGTAATGGCTGTAAAACAGACCTACATCTGAAGAGTTTCCTGCCCCTGAAAAGAAATATATCAAACATTAGATGAGTGTGGGTTTTACCATTATAACAGATTTACTCAGGCCTCTTGATGCATTGCTTCAGTTTGTGTATGTTACTCACTCAATGTTTAGGATTCATTTGTTTTACTCATCCTGATATTGTTTCAAACCCACATGATGTCTTTTTACAACTCTTTTTTTCGTTTCCCCAATCTTATATTATTCCAAACTTGAATTACTCTTTTTCTCTGCAGAACACAAACAAATTGATTTCATAGAACCAAACGATTGGCTCCCATTACTTACATTATATAGTAATGGAGACATGTTTCTTAAAATATCTTACTTTGTGATACACAGAAAATAAGAGTCTTGAATGATATGGTTAATAAATTACAGAATCATGAGTTGGATTTCCGTGAGCTGTTCTTTTAAAACCCAAAGATGCATTTCTCGTATACACCCTCAATCCCTTTAATTGTTCTAGGATCAGTCTATGCCATAAATGCTGTCACGTAGTGTCGAGAACAATAGATGGATTATTAGTCATTGAGTCCAAAGTTATATGAAGGACCCTCAAGAGTTATGTTTGGAAGCTATGGATAAGGTTTAATGATGTGTAACTGTAAAGTTCATGAGATGAAACAGAAATTTATCAGACATGAGGTAGTGACAATAATTCCCATAAGAATCTTATATGGAATGTATTGCATTTGTTTGTTGGGTTGTTTTAGCGCAACCAGAAATTTAGGACATGGTACTGATGAGAAGGCATTGTGTCTGTAACAGTTTTCTGTTTAATTATAAATAAACACTTGTTAATCTTGTTTTTATGTTCATAGGGTTCTTAAACATTTTCAACATTACTAGATGGTTAAAATGATAACAGGTGTTTCATGAAGGCATCACGGAGCACCTTTACTGACTGTATTTAAAATAGATTCGAAGTGTTGTATTCTTGATTTAAGAGTTGCTATATTTATACAAACTTCAGAATGTACTACAAAAATTATTAGTAAGATTTTTTGCAGTGCAAAGCATTTTGGTAATGTGGGATTAATTAAATATATTTTATTTGAGAATGTCATGTTTGTACATAAACAAAAAATGCAAACATTGGGTCAAAAAATTCTAACATATCAACATGTAGATTTTTACTGTAACAAATCAACCTGGTTGCATGGTTGTGTAAACCACATTGCTTAGCTGTACCACTGTGAAAGTGGGTCTAGAATCTTAAAAAAAAACTCAACACATTAAAGAATTGGAAAAATACATGTATTTACATTAACCAGGAAACTGTAAATTCAGAATCGTATTCTGTACAACTTATCCATTTATATTACATGTATGATCTTTATTTGGCATTACGCTTTATCTGTACAACCAGACACAGAATAGCACTCAAAAGACCTTTCGGAAAAAAACAAATTAAACACTATATCTCAAGCGGATAGTGAAAATAAAGTCTAATATCACATTTAGTCAACCAGCACTACTGGTCTGCTACTATCAATACCAGTTACGCAGCTTGGGCAGAAATTCAGCAACACCCCTAAAGCATTCGATCATCAATCTTCAATGTGACTTTTTTACCATAAACAAATGAATGTACTTCAATTGATATCCAGTTATATAAGCAGAGTTACCTAAGGTGTTCATAATATATCTGATCTCTCACATACACTTAAAGATCATCACACAAACCTATAATCACAAGCTCACTGCCGAGTACCAAAAATGTACACTATGTATAGTATGCATTTATATACTGTTTTCTCTATTATTGTCAGATACATTACAGCCACAGATAAACTGAAAATAAAATCACAAGACATCCAACAAATGTTAAAAAACAATAAAACATTTGGCTTGTCCATCTTTAAAAAGACATTGTACCGGTGTAATAAAAAAAGGCCACCACCAATACTCCAGCTAACTTCTGTTCTCTGGCCAATGTGTTGATTTCTGTCCATACTAAACAATTCAGTTGATTCTAAAATTATGTGATCATGGAAGTCGGACATAAATCATACAAAAGTGAAGAAAAACAGTTTATGATAATTTATTATTGTTGTGCAAAAAGAAAGTGAGTTAAACTTCCTCCAAAAAATCTAATATTTTCCTGCTAAATAAAAAAGCTATTGTATTTAGAATGAAATGATGCACTTTTTTCTTGCAGAGTGAATAAGCACATCTACCATTTTATGAAATGATAAAATACATTTTTTTATTTACAGTTTAATTTAAGCAATAATAATATTGGTATTCAAAGTTTAGTATACCCCAATGAATCTATAAATATCTTTGTTCTTCTAACACAAAGATATTCAGACAAACGTTCCATTGACCACTGACTACCAAAGTCATAAAAATGTAATGTCAGCCAAAGATTTATCCAGGACTGTGGGTCTCCCTTAATTCTTCAAAATATCTGCAAGGGTACAAACATTTCTATTATGGTACTCAACAGAACCCCAGAATTCTTCAGTGCTCGCACATCCAAATATCTTTCTTTGAATTGAACCAAACATATAGGTTAAGAATAACACGAGGTTGACATCATTTTCATTTTTGGGTGGGCTATTCCTTTTAATTTAGTGCGTATTGTCCAATGTGCTTCATGGAGAAAAACCACAATGCCAAAGAATCCTTCGGGCCCTTACAAAAGCCTCCTCTATATTGCATAACATAACATAATAAATGTATCTTTACAGTTTGGGATAAAGCTAACTTTTTCTTATCCAAGAAAAACCTTATAAAACATGACAATTTTATAGGATTCTTATAAGCAAATAACTGATTTAGTCTTAATACTACAGTAGAATGCGTTTACCATATTAACTCTTAATGTGAAACAAACATTCAGCTAAAAGTGCATTACGTGATACAGCTGATCTTTATACGAGACCCAGGGGTTTGTATTGAAGCGTAGTGAATTATGAACCAATCAAAGCATAGTGTATTTTGAAACAACCAATTCTTAATAAAAGAAAATAAATGTTTTATTTTTCCAGTCTCTTTCCTAAAATGTCTAAGCTTATAAAATGGATATCACATAACTCCCAAGAAAGGTTATATCAAAAACAAAACGTGATCTCCATTCACATTCAAGTCACATTGTCGGGGAAGATGAATCTGTAAAAATGATCGCAGTTGTGTCTCTCTTAGCTGTCTGAATCCCAATGACGCTGGAACAAGCCAAGCACAGCAATGTTGATGACCTCAAACATCTTCCACCTCTGGAAAATTAAGGATCTTGCGATGAGCTTGTCGAAGATACTGTTGCTGTTTGAAGTAAACCTTAAATGCCCCTTTAATAGCCACAAATGCAATACCACCCTGAAAGAGAAAGAGAAGATTACCATTAGAATGATATTATAATTGTTTTTCATTTTCTCTTAAGCTTCTTCATACCAGAATGGTCCTCTGAAGGTTGGAGTTTACGCTGCTGAACATCAGTTTGCCAACGATGGTGGCAATGGTGGGGAACACAAGGGCTCCGCACAAGATCCTTGTGGCAGACACATGATCAGCAAGTGGACTGGACTCTGCTGGGATCCTCGGAACGGGACAACCAATACCTGAACACAATCAAACAGACTTGATAAACATTTACATTTGGCATGTGCTTTCTATTGAAAAAGATCTGACAAATTAGAAAGATAAAACATTAATTAAAAAAGATAAAAGTCAATTAAATAATTAAAATATTACATTATTTTATTTTAATTTACCAAGAAAAAAAAATCTAATTTTAAAAGAAGAAAAAAAAGCTCTTGAACATCTTTAACACAACAATGACATAAAAATTCCTCTCTCTGGGCTGTTGAACAATTGTGTTGTGATGCACAAAAAGGTGATACAGTCCACACCATACATCAGATATTATCTTGACCCATAGCTTTCTTTGCAATCAACACTAACCTGGAAAGATACTGTTGAGGATCTGAAGCTTATTGGAGTATTTCCTCCAAAGGCGGAGCACGTAATCTTCCCAGCGAATCATCTTTCCCAGAATTAGCATGACTGGGATGGTGGGCAGACCAATCAAGAGGAAGAGAGGATCTGCCCGTTCCATCACATCCAGCCCTTCCTTATGACCCACGACCTGATACGAAAAAAAAAGATTTTTGTAAAACATTGTGTGTGTGTGTGTGTGTATGTGTGTGTGTGTGTGTGTGTGTGTGTGTGTGTATGTGTGTGTGTGTATATGTGTGTGTGTGTATATGTGTGTGTGTGTGTGTGTGTGTGTGTGTGTGTGTGTGTGTGTGTGTGTGTGTGTGTGTGTGTGTGTGTGTGTGTGTGTGTGTGTGTGTGTGTGTGTGTGTGTGTGTGTGTCCCACCTGCATGACTGTAACAGCTCCGTATGTAACAGCCGTCCAGTAGATGGAGCCAACCATGATACCGGCAGCAGCAAACGGGCAGGCTTTTGAGATCAACCTGTCTGCCAGATCCAGCACATAGACCACCGGTCCTACAGAGAAATAAAATGCCTCTTTAAAGGACGGCAACCAAAATTGCAAAAAAAACTGAACCAAACAAAACTGAACCTCACTCAATGGATAATAATCCACTAAAATATCTCTCAAAACATCCTCTTTCCTACAGAAAGAGTCATACCGGTTCTGAATGACATAAAAATCAGTGAATACATTTGGACTCCTTGAATTTCTGACAGTGAGCGACTGAGCTTCTGCCTGTCCTGCAGGGGGCAGAAGGTGCAGATATTGCTTGATGGAGTGTTGTGTCTAGATTAATCCATTAATGGTGACAAAGTCGAGAAAAAAAAGGTTAAAAGCATATTCCCACAAAATGTGATTTTCCTTTCACTACGACTTTTATTCAGATATACAATTTTATAAGTGCAGGTATTGCTGATCTGTTTTGTGAATTGAAATAAGCTTGAAAGCAACAAGATGACACTCAGCTTGAAAATCACTTGGAAATTATGAATTATTTACCCCAGACAACCTGCTTTCCTTTGACCGCCTATAAATAACCTCCACTGCGGGAGAGATGTCTGGGAAATCTCTCCGGAGGAATGAAGAGGTTATTTTCACCTTCCTTCTCAAATGGATCACTGACTTCAGAACACTTTCATTTCCACCTTCATCAATCATTGTGGTTTCATCCATTACAGTAAATGAAACTGCACACGGTTCAACCCCAACACACTTTTTGACACCATGACTTGATGGGTACGTCTCAAAAAGCCATTAAAAGAAATGTATACGGATAGATTTCCCCACCACAGCTTTTTCAAAATGATGTATTTGGATCTTGGTGTGAAATAAAACCAAGATGTGAAATAACCATGTTTCATGAGATTAAATAATGTCTTGTGAATAACCCACAAGCAGTCAAACAATCCGGCTACTGTTCTTGATAGCGTCTAAGACCTGATGTATGCATTACAGCAAAACTTCAGTATCGGCAGCTGACATCACCAGAATCTGTCTCTGTTCTCAAAGCTGCGGCGTAAAGCTTGAATCTGATCGGGTCACATCTAATGGCCATCTGGCAAGAGAAAGAGCCAGAGCATCTCTGCCGCTGGCCACATATTCCATTATTAAGAGCATTAAACCAGAACTCCACTCTGCAGGAATAGAAGACGGCAGTCAATTCCCTCACATTTCCCACCAGCTCCACATCTCTGCCAGAGAACAAGGACTTACTGTTCTGCACAAACACTCTTCAATGCCAACTGCATAAAACAGCTTCAACGTGATGTAATCTTAGAGGTCTGAAGAACATTTCAGTGTTGATCTTAACCTGTTTGTTAGGAACGGAAGATAATTATATTATATAAATTTCCTCTTTTGTTTTTTGTCAGTGTCAGGCCTGTCCTGTGAAGAAATTTAGATTTGATGCATGCCTGAATAACTTCCAAGGCTTTAAATATGAATTTGGTAAATAGACCAGGAAATACATCCTGACATGTTTGAAAGGCTTCTGCATTTACTAAAGTCGGCAAATAAGATGTGACTTAGCACATTTCTCACAATATCTTCTTTTGTGTTTCAGAGATGAAAATCTTTGAAAGGTATTGACATGAGAGTGAAAAATGATGACAGAATTAGTTTTTGTGTGAACTAGCAATTAGAGATTAATTATGAAGCGAAGCAATTATCTTGCTTTGAACTGTCCCTGTATTCTTCATCACAAAACTATTATAAAATGAATAGGAAAATTCACATCACTTTGGATAAATTCATCTGCTGAATGCAAAATATAAATTTGTTTACACGTCCAATTCTATATTTCCTTTTTTTTTATTTTTATCAAAAAGTCTGATTCTTCCTGTTTATTTTTCTGTCATATAAGTAAGTATACAAGCTCCCAGCTCAACAAAGCGTTTGGCTGTCAGACAGCAGCATCTCCTGCAATGACAGGGCTGTGAAAATTCTCTCTTTGTTGGAGTGCATCTGTCTGGCTCTCTCTCATCTCTGCTCACTGTCTTTTGCTCCTAAAGCTTGAAAATTGAACAAGATAAATGACAGGTGCAACAGTCACCCTGACAACCATATCCCAGAATAAATCCATTGCTATGGAAAGAGCTACATTTGATTATTACCGCATAATGATGACCTTATCAATTTTCATAAGAGCAGAAATACGTAAGGATGAAAAACAATTGGTTTCATAAGCAGCAGATTACGGGAATGACAACCAAATCCCCAAAGCAATAACCAAAAGCCGATCCGAATAAGGATTGACCTACAAAGCATGCTTTCATCTCAACAGCAGTATTTGTTACAGGATCAGTTGTGCTTCAGCAGAAATTCAGAAATATGCACGAGAAGTGAAAGTATGTCAAGAATCTCAGATTGTCACTTAATACATTACTGAAGTTTTGTCATACCGAGCTTGGGGAACACAATGAGGTACTCAGCATTGCATTGTGGGCAGGCGACGCGGGCTGTGCTGTTGCCTCTTTGTTTCTCATCCACCCAACGCTGCAGACAAGACTGGTGAACCCACTTTGTGGAACCACGACAACGGCAGGGACGCACCCACTCTGCTGTCCGGTCATCCTCGTCTGTGGCGAAACAAACCCAACAGCTCCTGAAACAAACACACAAATTCAGAAAATTAAAAAAGCGCTTTTGAGGAGTCTTAGTGAAGAGCTGTAAAAAAGACAGAGCTGACTTGGCTTTGAAACAGATGACTGCGTTATTTTTATAGTTCCACTTTTTGATGAATTGCAGGACAGAAGAGGAAAGAGAGAGAGAGAGAAAGAGAGAGAGAGAAAAAAGAGAGCAAATTAATGTGGATCAATGACACAGCAAAAAGAAAGGAATTACTGTAAAAACAACTTTTAAAGAATTAAAAATATAAATACCTTTTCTATTTATATAATAAGTGATAGATTGTGATTTTAATTAAATGTACAACAAAAACAATACAAATGTATTAATTTTTTTCTCTGGTAAAAATATAACAAAGGACATATATTATAACTCACACATGCGTGTCGCAATGAAGGCCCACTGATATTGAGAAAAAAAATATCATTGACAACATGTATTAGACATAATAATTTTGTAAATATTTCGGCACCAACATCTAGCTGACACTCCAACACACATAGTTGTCAGGTTTGCATTTATTTGACAAAACAGGAGCTACTCTGGACTCTCTAAACTTAATTTTCAGTGTGATCCCAAAAAATTGAATTTAATATGAATAAAAAAAATAAAAATAGCAGGGCGCATTTATCCAAATATTTTTTATTATTAGAACAAAAAATCTGCATACATATTATAATAATGTGAGTTAATGGTGTTTTTAGGTGAGCTATCCCTTTAATTATTTATATTTTTTCAATTACATTTAACATTGATAAACATGTGCATCAAACCGGATTCTTCAAAAATTATTCAGATAGATTGACATAAAAATTCTATTTACAACTTAGTATTCTAAATATCAGCTGCTGACGCCTAATAGCAGCTTCATATATATATATATATATATATATAGATATATAGATTAATGATATTTATTGGTGTTTATGTTCCATATTTATTCTGCAGTAGGAGATGATGTCATCACGTTCACATGGTCTAATGAAGAGTCTGTAAATAATACATATCATTGTTTCAGCGTTCAGGGTCTGGATAAAGAACGGAGACTACCTGCACTTGTCACAGATTCCTGTCTGAGTTTTTCCATTCTGCATTTTTTAATTAAACATGAGGGATGCAGAGATGCTCAGGTGACCTAGAACAGCTATGTGCTCCTGAACACAAACCTCAAGCGACCATCCAAAAGACATGACCAACTGCAGCATCTTATGTAAAAATTCGTAAGAAACAATTAAAGTGATGTGATCTTTGATTCACTGTATGGGTCGCATCTGATTCTCTCCTCCTGCAAGCAAGGACCACAGATGAAAACTACAGTTGTCTGCCTATCGCTGACAGACGAATGAAACAAGAGCAGGACTGGCCGGCTGGAGATCTTCGCAGGAGCGGAGCTACGGACAAAGTGTGTTCTCCATGTTCTCCTGTTCCTGTAATCCTGCCTTCATCATGACAGCCTTCAGAAATGCAATCAGCCCAGGGAAACCCAAGACGGATGTAATCGTTCCCTCTCCCGCAAACACACGTGTGACATGCTTTTACACGTTAAGAGAGATGTTCATTACAGAGCATCGTCAAGATCAGACCATCAGATTCTCAGTCAATAAAGGAGGTCGAAAAAATTGTGTTGTGAAACCGTATCTGGAATATAGCTTGTTTGCTTTCACACTACGAGAATATTGTTTCAAAACACGGCTATACTATGCAGAACTAAATTTGAATATAGTAACATTTGGTGTGTGATAACTTCCATGTCCTAAAGGGCTGAAGCCAAGCACACTGATTTATATCATACAATTTGTAAACTTTTAAGAGCTGATATATTCTGTTAATCAAAAAAAGAACAGGAAAATGCTACAAATGTGTACTCTGTGTATATAAGTTGTTTAGAAACATCGTCAATTTCAGTATTAATAGTCATATTAATTTAAGTTAAGAAGTAAAAGACATCACTCGAAGTAATTGGTTATAGGTATAGGTGAAGAGTTAATAACATTTAAAACATATTCTTAGATTACTACTGGTTGCTCAAAGGTTTTGAGTTGGACTTAAAGAGAACACTTGGTGATATGCTATACTTCATGTCACTTTCTATCTTCCACAGAATACAAAATAAGATATTTAGAAGAATCTGAGTAACTGGCACCAATTCAGCTTAATTGGTTTTGTCCCTACAATATAGAAGTTCATGGGTACAGGCACTGTCGGTAAAAACTTTTTGGAAAATATTTTCTTCCTTATTCCATGAAGTCAAGTCCTTCCGGTATAAAGGGTGACTAATTGATGATTTTTCATTCCTGTTATTATGCGATAACGCCATAAGACATGCAACAAAACAACATTGACTTTCACCATCTATAATTCTAAATTCTAAATCTCTGTTAATAGCTTCGTAAAAAACCCCAACAAAATGAATTACATGTCAGCACTGTTGGTAAGATGTATTGTTCTCAAAATATCTGTAATATCCTGGCAGCCATTTGTCATTATATTCCAGAAACAATGCAGCAACAATCCCTCCGTTTCCCAGCAAACAGGCTTCATGACCTATAGATTTCCATTACTGTTTTAGTTCTCACAAAATATGACTCTATTGTCCATGAGGTACCATCAGCAGGACAGAAAATCAATACCACTCACCTCTTTTTACCTGTTTGGAGCCCGGTTACAGGGCACAGTAAAATAATCTAGCAAGGGGGTCTTTGGATCCAATAACCCTAATAACAGTTTACATATCTTGAATACTAAAGCCGATTCACAGCATCACAATTCACATCTGATAAAATATTTGTGATGTATAACAGAACCACAGAGCTTTTAAAGGGATAGGACACAATACCAGAAAAAAAATAATTCTTTCATGATTGACCTTTTTTTATTTGCAGAACACAAATAAAGAGATTTTGAAGAATGTTGGTAACAAAACCAACCAACTCCTGTCCATTGACAAGTTTGAACAAAAATAAACTTTGGACATTCTGTAATAAGCCTTGTGAAGACCACAAGTATATACAACAGTAGTAGTAAATTAAATAAAATGGAATATTGGAATTCTTCACAATATTCCTTCAAGTTCTCCAGTTTGTTCATGTACTCATTGCTACACAGGTCACACTGCCTTTAAACAGGCATTAAACCCTCAACACAATGAGTTTATTCATCTGGCCGTGGTCATGTGACTGTGGGAACCTGCAAAATCTTCCAGTCACCAGCTAGCTGGAGAAAGTTACATCAGAAGGGAGTCGACACGGAGCTCAGGATCAGAGCTTAAACCCCATCCTGACAGTATGAAATACAAATCTGACGGATAAAGAATTAAGATCTCTTTTAAAAATATTGAATAATTCTTCTTCACTATTTAATCAAATCGAACAGAGTTGAAATGTTTTCAAACAGAATCCTGGTGTTAATAAGAGCTAAGACAGAGACTTTAATGAGATTAACAGCAGCGACATCAGAGCTCATGTAACTTCAGTCACTGTGGTTCCAGTAAGGCCACTCATGTTGAACTTGTGATCTATATTTGTACTTTGAGGGGGGGTCTGCAGTGCCTGCTGATCCATAAACACACTCTCTCTCGTGGTCACAAGATCAAGACAGATCTTGTTTCACTGGCATGTATGAAGTGAAAAGAAGCATGAATTTATACACTTCTTAAGCTTAATGAAAAGCAGTTGGATGATAAAAACGAAATATTTTAAAGAATGATGCTTACCGAAACAGCAGCACTAACTAACATCTACTGTTTTGGAGACAAAACCGATGCAAGGGTAATGCTCTTGTTCGGTTACCAAGGTTGTTCAAAAATACCATCTTCTGAGTTAGGCAGAAGTAAGTCATACAGCTTTAAATGACAGAAGTTTAATTTTAGGTTAACTTTCCCATTTAAGTGTCCAGACAGAAATAAAATCCCATGGATTTACCCTAAGGAGAACTCAGATCCATATAAATATTATATTGAGATTTTACTTGGAAACACATGGCAACCGATCACACCATCAATCTCAGTTTATATCCGTTTTACTAACATTCAGATAGAACAGCAATAACAAAGATCAATCATAAAGGATAATTTCAAACCGCACACAATTAATAACACAATCTTGTTTTTTCTCAGTGATGACGTGGGAACCCGTCCCACAATGGAAAAGACAACAGGGGAAGAAAATAATGTTTAAAAACAGACAAAATAAATGAAGCATGTTTCATGAATACAGACGAGAACAAAAGAGCTGATAGAGAGTCTGCCACGTAAAGGTCAAACAGAATTTAAGCATGACCTCTTCTTTTTAAGCGGTAAGGACCTGTATTGCAGAGGGAGCATCTGTGGTTGGCAGGCCGTGATAAGACCGGGTGTTCTTGTCTGATAGAGCGATGTGCTCGAGTACGACTATCTGCTTCCATACAGACCCGTAAAGGTGTCTGTCTGAATGACAGAAGCAGAAGTCGGTGGCATATTTCAGAGAGAAGTGTCCACCTAAACATGTGTCATTTTCTGGAATAAACTATAGTCAAAGGATCCAAGCTTTCATAAGCACCAAGAAGCATATAATTCTTATTTTGCAAATGGCAGGTATAAAGGTAACATGAAGGTGGAAGGACAGACCTACTCACTCATTTGTCGAACTAGCACGCCAGCATAGTTATCTGGTTTATTTTGTGAGCACTTGCCCTTTGGCAAACAGGACAGACTGAGTGGAAAAACATGTACAAGGTCAACAGGACACGGAACAGATCCGCTTTACATAAAGTCACCCAATAATTTTAATGCAATTAATCAATGATG
Source organism: Triplophysa yarkandensis (assembly GCA_033220385.1). Taxonomy (NCBI): domain Eukaryota; kingdom Metazoa; phylum Chordata; class Actinopteri; order Cypriniformes; family Nemacheilidae; genus Triplophysa; species Triplophysa yarkandensis. The sequence continues at coordinate 5,958,454 of CM065665.1, forward strand.
ATCTATACAAGTAAATGTGGTGAAGGAATGATGCTTTTCTAATATCTGTTGTTAAAAAATTGTTGTGATGACCTTCAGGTTTTAAGTGCTTATGCAACTGAACCTCACACAGGCCATACACAAAATATCTCACACATTATAGATGTTATAACTTTGTTACTGTTCACTGGGTAGGCGTAGTAAAACATGAAAACATACACACTTTATGACTCTTTTCCTTAAGCTTGTACAAACGAACATGATGGTCGAAATAATGTACTTTGTTTTGAAAATATAGTCATGTGTTAAGATAAGTCTAATATGATGAAACCACTTACTAAGAATTTGTATGAAGTGCTGTCACAAGAATGCAAACCACACATTTCCATGCCTTGTTTTCATAACTTCAATTGTTTGTTCTTACAAACTGTATCAATAACTAACAAAACGCATGCCACAGACACTGTTGAAAACCTTAATCTGTAATAAATAACACTTCATGATCTAAGTTAGACCTATCTAAAGGGATGTCGACAGCAAAACTAACTCGAGAAATTCTATAATCAGTTATGACCACCCAAAACTATACAATATGATCCACTTTTAACACCAATACCTTATAACACTATATACAAATGGTCCAAAGTTTTGAGACACTTACTCACTTACACATTCCTATTTTTCAACATTTTATAATAATAATAAATTATAAAAATTATACAACAAGGAGAACTATTCAAAGTACTAAAAAACAAAAAAATGAAAATGAAAAATATAAAATAACACATGTAATATTTGATGATCATCAGTAAAGTCATCTTTTGACTAAATTTTAAGGGAAATATTTTCTTGTTACTTAAGTAAGCGGCTTCTTAAGATCTCACACTGCGATGCTTTAGAAAGAATTTTAAAGGAGTTCATTCTGCGCTTTAATTGTCAAATTCATCGATAGACATTATTATAACATATACGGTCAGTTATTTCAAGCAGATCCAAACTATGAAGAAATAATAAGGATAAATGAGAGCCATTTCACTTAAGTGTGCCAAATCTTTTCACCTGTAAGGTACAATTCCTTAAAAGCATTCCCATACAAATATAAAATAATATTTACAAATGTTATTTAAAGTGCATGTTGTAAATAACACCAGCAATAAATGTGTGAAGGTCACATCTGACAGCAGCTTTAACAAAGGCAAAGATGAAGCTTAATCATTTATGAGAGATGTAAATAAATATAAACACAAGTCAAAACAAAGCCACGCCCACCGCCCGTGACGTCACGGCTAGGTAGCTAACGATGTAGCATCCGCCAACAGTCACTCATTAATCACCGCAGGAGTTAATTAACAACATTTTCACATGCTAAACAATATCTATATTTATATCAGTATTGCCATTTGAGTGACATGTTAATATATGGCTTATTTAACTCGTTTGTTTACATTCACATTAACACTCACCTGTCCAGAATCTGCTGCATCACGACCGCTTCCTCTTCAGCCATGTTTACACGAGTTCACGCGCTTTAATAACCATTAATAATCTCAACCCTAACTAATATTATTATTTTACGAATAGCGGATTTAACGTCAGGCCGCGGTGAACGCGCACGCCGCCCTGCGCGAGACCCGACAAACGATGACGAGGAACAAAAGCCAAATCCCGCTTATAAACAAATCACAATAATTCTTATAATCTCGTATATCGGTGATTTATCAGAAATATTTGCATTTCCAGAAACGCGCGACGACTCCATTGACGCCGAGAGCGGACGCAACACCACGCTGGCGCTCGAGTGCAAGTCTCGCGAGACTACAGTTGCATTCTGGGAAATGTAGTCCTGGGAGCGTGTGGCCAAAAATACATTGATGTCTAACAGGCAGGCAGCCCAATACCTCTCTGAGCAACATGAAGACACACATTTGGCTTCAGAACACCTCTTACTGCGGTACGTGTATTTAAATGCAATTAAAAAAATAAAAGCAGCATGAATGATCATGTTTAAGAAATGTTTAATTGTAAAATTGTGTTTTCATTACATTTCTTTTATTCCTTCCATGTGCACAAAATGCATTGAACTACATTAGTACGTCATAAAACTATTATTTTTAATAGAACTTGCTATAGTATAATAGTTTTGCTTGTGACGTGCCGCATGTTATGCGTTAAGTTTGGTATAGACCGGAAACTACACTTCCCACAATCCTCCGCGGCATCGGGCATGCGTCGCAGTCCATCAGCTGTTCGTGCGACTGCAGAAGGGCAGCTCATCTGTCACACCAGAACCCGGCGAGACAAACACAAATAAGATTATTTACAGAATCCCAAACAAGGTGAACGATCAGGTAAAGTCTTATTCATGTCGAGAAAGACCGAAAAGACAGAAAAGCAGTCTATAAGATGCATGTTATGCGTGTTTAATGACAGGAGATGTGTGTGACGGATTAAAGACAAACCCTTAGAAATAAGAAACTGCAGTGTTGACCTCATTCTAATGTAAAGCTGGATGTATACCATCCCTATATGACGTGTATCATATCAGGATGAGAGATGTTTCTATAATGACCTTGAATGTGCAGATGCAATGCAGCAAAATAAGGATTAGTATTAATATCAGCTTCAATAGTCAACACTTCAGGATTGAAACTATTGATATACTATTGGTATACTATTGGTATACTATTGATATACTATTGGTATACTATTGATATACTTTTGGTATACTATTGATATACTATTGGTATACTATTGATATACTATTGATATACTATTGGCATACTATTTTTTCATTAAGTGTCGCATCCTGGATTTCATGGGAGTGATTTACATTGTTTTATCCATATGTTCTATACATCATATTTGATATTGTTTATTGTGTTTGTTAGTGAGACATAAGTGTGTAACATCTACAGACAGGACTGGGAATAACACATTTGTGTGGGTTATGTTGCGTAGATGTTTGTGTGCAGCAGTGTTGGGTGTAACCCAAGATCATGCAGCAAATATAGCCCTGAGCTGTGCCATACACTTCTGCACACCCTCTGAAATCCATCCCATAATATGCTCATGTTTTAGGCACTCCTTTGCATCTGTGCTCGGTGTTAACCTCAACTAATAGGCAAGGTCTTAAATGCAATCCCCACGTTTGATTAGGGTGTAAAACACAGCATGATTGACTTTAATGAGTGTTAACCTTGCTGAAGGGCGCAGCTGTATTTATTGACGTATGCAAATGAGGGGGGCGGGGCTTGCGCGTGGAAAAAACAGGAACCAGAATCAGTTTCTCGTTTCTGTGTGAAGTTCCGGTGAGAGAAAAACGAGACGTGGCGCAAATTGGCGAATATCGTAACAAGACGCATAAAGCAAAGAATGCGTAGATGCGCACAGGTCCGGTTCTGCCAACACATGGCATGATCAGACACACCGGTCCATTATAATAAGTGATCATCTGTTTCAGCTCAAAACATGCAGGATGATTTACTGATGGACAAAAGCAAAGCTCAGCCTCATCAGCACCGAGAGCCCACCCCGACCCCCTCCGACCCGCAGGTCCCGGACGAGCGGAACCACGAGCGCGCGTGCATGGAGTCTCCCGTGTTACCGGGGTTCCATCAGGACTCCGTCGGATCTTCTCTCTCGCCGTCGTTCGCCAGCACGTGGTCCACCAACACCGACACCTTCTACCCCGGGGTCCCGTCGGTGAACGGGACCATGCTTTTCCAAAACTTTCCCCATCACGTCAGCCCGGTGTACGGGGGTCACTTCTCCCCGCAGATGAGGAGATCCCCGGTTAACGGGAACCAGAGGAACCCGTACGGCCAGCAGAGCCTCATCAATAAAGTTTCGGGCTCGTCCGCCTGGAATAATCATCAGAACGCGGCGTGGAGCTCCGCCGCGAACCCCTGGACCGGAAGAGACCCGCGGAGAGCGCTCGGACCGGGGCTCGCCGCTCCGCTGAATCCCGTTTCCCCGAACAAGAAACCCTTCCCGAGTAACGTCATCGCTCCCCCGAAATATCAGAGGACCTCAGCCCTGCATAAACCCTGGATGATCTCCGAGCCCCCGGAACCCTTCAGAACCGACAACGGGAACAACTTTCTGCCCTATCAGGTGAGAATCAATTATGAGTCATAATTAAGAATACATATCAACACACTTCTGGGGGACGGGGGGATTTTATATTTATTTAACATTTATTTTTACATTTAACATCAGTGATTTTTATATATATATATATATATATATATATATATATATATATATATATATATATATATATATATACTTTTTATATATAACACAGTGATTTTTTATTTATATATATAAATAAATTTTATATATACTTTATATATATATATATATATATATATATATATATATATATATATATATATATATATATATATATATATATATATATATATATATATATATATATATATATACTTTTTATATATAACACAAGTGATTTTATATATATACTTTTTATATATAACACAAGTGAGTTTTTATATATATATATATATATATATATACATATACATATATACATACTTTTTATATATATATATATATATATATATATATATATATATATACTTTTTATACATAGAACATGCTTATTCTTATAAATGCTTATTATTCACAAAGAACAATTAATCTCGTGTTGAAAATACATAATATAGAAATATAAAGATGTCTCGTGTCTGTAAGGTGGAAGCTCTTCTAAATCTCGTTTGTGGGCGTTTAAAGGGAACACAACTCGAATCCGATTGGTGCTTGATGAGTGAGAGGCGTGGCCTGATTAGCTGTCATGAACAGAAACTCTGTAGAAGATATTGTGACAGACGTCATTGTCATTTGTTCTATCTTAAACACTTCATTTTGATTACATTTTCATTTCAGGTTTATCATTTTTCTTAAATGTGACACATATGTTTATAGATGGTTTTGATGAGTCATGCTTCATGTGATCCCATATGATGTTAGTGTGTCAATATTATATATTTGGATTTTAAAATCTTTGTGACAAACTCGAATCTCTACCACAACGATTATTTTATAGGAACATTTTTCAGTTTTTTTATCAATTGTGTAAAGCTCAAAGTTTTTACGACAGATTGAATTAACTTTTATGTTTTATTTATATTTTTATAGATGTTAAGCTTGGCTTCATGATGTTGAACAGATTAGCCAATGTTATTCACAGCTGTATTCCTATAATCTACTTATTTCAGTTTTGTCCTGCAGGATATAATTTTATTCTTTTTGTATTTTTAAATTTTTTTTTAATGAAATATACTTTTTTTCAAATGTGAGGTTTGCTCAAAGAGACAGATCTTAGTATCAGTCTAATACTCCCAATACATTTTTCCACCTGCTTATTTTCCATGCTTTACTTTTTGGCCAGGGTTTGCTAAATATAGTGAAAAGTTGTACAAATTCACTGCTAGAAATCTTTCATAAGTGGCACAGTTCTTTTTTTAAATTGGAAAACAGTTAATATGCCAACCTCATTCTATTTATTTGATATGTTATACATTCTGCTGCTTTTATTATCATTTGTACTCAAATGACAAACCTATCTGCTTTCAGATCCCCATTTCCATAGTGACATTTAAGCTGCTCTGACAACAATTATGGGAACATACAGTTCACGTCAGTAGAAGTAATATGCTTTTATCCAATGCAGTTAAGGTAATATAAGGTATACGATCAGGAATAGAGAAGATGGTGGCATATGTGTAGTTCTTTAATGCTGAGATAAGTGTGGCTTGTGATACTGATTGAAGTGAAGAGCTCAGCATTCTGACTGCTCATGATTTTTTACAAAGCAGGCAGATTTTTATCTTGAATGCAAGAGGGGAAAATATCTCTTTTTGAATGCTCAGCCAGTTGCATGACAATGGGCTTGATGTGCAAACAATGCTTTCCTATGTCCACCCCTATCCACCCACTGTCTCTCATCCTTTATTACAGTGTATAAATAATTTGATACCAGTTTGTTCAAACGTACGCGCTTTCTTTATGCTCATTCGACAACAGTTTATTGTTTATCTCGCATTTAAAAACAGTTTTCCAGCTTTATCTTAAAATGTAGGTGGCATTTAATTTAAACAATCTGGTAGTTCTCATTTAAATGATATCAATTTGTTTGAAGATCTTTAACCTATCTCAGACTTGGTTCTGAAGAGCTGATCCTGCAGTTACTTGTCTTCTGACCTATGAACACTTTATTTTGTATTTCAGGAAAGGAATCGATCCTTTGACCCATTTAGTTTGCAAACTTTAGAGAATTCCTTGATGGACATGATCAGGACTGACCATGATAAAGGTAAGAGACTATCACTGATATGATATAATTTTCCAGGTTAGGACTATATACATCCATGTTTTATGTTCTGTTGGCTTTAATAACCAAAATCATTTGGCTTTAATTGATATAGTCATTCTCTCTGGCGGAAGTTACAACGTTACAAATCGCAACACCAGTAATCTGTAACATTTGCATCAGTAACATGAACATCGGTAACATTTAACCCGCATTACATTTGCAATGTTACTTTTGGTCTTTGTCTGAAGATATGTGTTCAGAAGAGCATTAGTCTCTTGTAAATCTTGAGCAAAGAACAGCGTTTGATAGAAGAGGATTTTATCTCGTACGATCTTTAAAGATCACACCAGACTCTTGGGGGATATCACGAGAGATGGCTTTCCTCTTCTTAGACAATGGAAGCGTTTGAATGTGAAAAACACTAGGAGAGAGAGAGAGAGAGAGTTTTTATGTGCTGGGAGCATGGAGAGCAACATCAGGGTCCTCTGCACGTCCTCATGCGTCGAGCTGTTTTTCTCATCTTGTGCTCTCAAGCTGCTGAGATCTTGTGCTGGGGTTTGCTGTGGAAGGTTCTGGTGGGATTTTTGTATGTGAAAGTCAATCTGACAGTTTAGCAATAGATTGTGTGATTGCTAAATCAATGGCAAACTACAGACACATGTAAATAAAGTTATGATTTAATTTATGATATGAACCTTTAGGAAAACCAAGAGTATCTTTAAGAGTATATTGTGCTGTAAAAGCTTTAAAAAGTATGAATCTTTTGAAGAATGACCATGATCGTTTTAGATTAAGAGATTTTTTTTATTAGTATGGGTGTGAAAAATAAAAGGAAACAAATAAAGTAAAACACATTAAGGTTAACCCATTAAAAACTCTTTTGTCCAAATCATTGTGTAAATAATATTGTTGTATTGCTTGAGTGTAAATTTTAACTTGATTTTTTGCAATATTTGAAGTCTTGTTTCTCCATTTTGGGAAGAAATATTATTAAAGGTTCACAGAATAAAACTAAAATCATATTTTTTAACACACAGGGTTGGTTGGGGGCACATTTGACATTGATTTCAAAATGTGTCCATTTCAACCTGAATTCACCTTACCTATTAAACTGAAAATGGAGTTTGAGGACTCAGATTATTGTTAATAACCACATAATTGGTGGAAAGGCTAACATTGTAAATGACACATGCATATTAAAAAAGATTCCTTGTTTGAATGACTTTGTGAATAAACATAAAAAATATTTTGTTTGGGCTGTCATCGTATCTTGTGTGCTTCGCACACTTGTATTGTGCATTGACTGATATAGTGAAGACAGTTGCAGTCTGAGTTCAGTCTGATCTATAACTCAGTCCTTATTGTCACAGTCATTCAGATGATGAGAGGAGTATATTTTAGGATCCTCTCATTACAGTTAGTACTAGGAAATGTTTGACAGCATGACCTGTAATCTGGTACGCAGAGATCCATCGGGTTCAGTCTGAGCTCATTTTGACCCAGAAAGTTTGTGTGGACCAAAGTTTAGAGAGCGACTTAGATCATGTTGCAAGATGTTTGTCAACCCTGGGCTAGTTTGACTTTGAACTTTGACATTGATAAAAGTGTCTCGTGGTTCATGGTTCAATTTGTCTATCGTGAAACCCAAAAGACACAAAAACTGCCTTTGTAAAGAGGGAGGTCAAAAATGTCCAATTTCTTAAGTGGGTTTTAGTTAGGGGATAATTTGGGAGGTCAGTTAGAGATTTTTGGGGAACATTTGTATATAAAAAAAAACATTTGTCCACCATTTGTCAGCATTTTACATCCTATTTTCTGTCTAAGCGTTGTTCATCTGTCCCATGGCTGTGTGAAGCTCAAGGTGCGTTTGGTATAATGACGATCCATCAGATTAAAGCTGGCAGCATTTGTTTGAAACCATTGCTCCAGTTCTGCTGTGACTTGTTGATATGAAAGATCCAAGGTCCAAGCCCTCTGAAGTTCCTAACCTTTACTTCAAGCTAGTGAGTCAGACAAAAAGATGGCTTATGTCTTTTTGTCATAAGAATGGGTGATCAAACGGCAAGAGGGGAAGAGGAAGTGTTTTGGATGAGCACAGACCTCTATAGGAAATGTCCCCAGGATGTCTTCGGTGCTTTTAAAAGTTTTGGAGTGTCTATCAAAAAAATGATGTAATTCTTGGATGAAATTTTTCTCATAGTAGTTCAAAATAATGTTGTTTAAAAAGTAGGATACCTTTCTGACTCCATAATTTTTTTCCACAATTAAAAAACTGATATTAAAATGTATTATTATTTATTATTTATTATAGTTATTGTTCTTATCAAACCTATGGCATAACAAAAATGTGGTGACTAAAGATACTAAAATTGTTAAGGATTATCTTTAATGTAGTTACCCTCTTTAGAATTTGTGAAAATTTACTTTTGACATTTTATTAGGCCGCTTAAGATCGTACCTTAAAATGTTTTTAAAACGGCATTAAAGGCATAACGGCATTTCTCTTCTGGACTCCTGTGCCTGTTCTTTTGTTTGGTCTAGGTATTAGTGTACTCCTCTAGATAAAAGCATGAATGTAATGAATGTAATGATATGTTTGTTATTTTTATTATTACTTAATTTAATGTTAGGTGTTAATTTCACTTGAGGCGATTTAATAATACACAAAATACAATTGTGTGTGAGTGTATATATATATATATATATATATATATATATATATATTATTCTGAATTATTAAATCGCCTAATTAAAAATCAAAGACATAATTAAATTGAATGTGGTGGCTATAGTCTTCTTCAGTGATGTTGATCTTTAACAGAATTTTCCAGAAAACCATCAAAAGTATTCACTCTCAGCTGCTGTTTCTCACCCGTGAGACTATATATAGCATAGCCAAATAACCGTAACACACGTGCACCATTCACATACCTGTCGAAACTGCACCGTTGCACATGTTTCTCAGCATTTGGCAATATTTGGCTTTAGCTGAATCACTGTAGGGCAGAGGATCTGTGGGAATGTGCACATCAGAATTTGCTTATAAGCCAGTCAAGGCTTGCTTGCTGTGTTTTCTGGAATCTAACCGGAGCTTTACTGTCATTAATAACCAAAACCTGTTAATACTGCCACATTAAAGCTCAGTTTCTTAGAATATATCAACATCTGCTTTACATGCATGCAAACTGAGGCTCTGTGTTTACTACATATGGCCGTTACCTTAAACATTGCCTAAAACTTATATTTATTTCACTCGAGACATATGAACTTGTTCTAACATGAACCAGAATACAGGGTAAAATGGACAGCTTGTTTTCTTGTGCAACTGGATTTAAACAGTTGCCCTTTATATTCAGTTTCAGTCAAAAGAAACAAGTTGGGTTAAAATGGTTTACCCAAAAAATCTTTAGTCTATAGGTTTACACAAAAAACTTGTTTACAACTTTTTTTTGGACAATTTAATTCAACTGAAGTCAATTGGAGACTAATGTTTAAGTTTTTAGGGGGTTAACAGCATTCTTTAAAATATATACTATGGTTTTATGTAGAAGAAAAGTCTTTTTGGTTTAAAATGAGGAGAACATTATGAAAATAAATATTTTTTGGGTAAAGTATGCCTTAAAGATACAAATGAAACCTGGAGTAGCTGTTTGTCCATATCTGTCATCTCTATGCTGGGATAAAATAGGCAGAAGTTATAGCCAATATATACATTTAGAATTTTGTATTTCTCTTCCAGGAAAATTTCCCAAAAATGACATTCTGCCCATTTTCCTTTCAAACCTCTCTATTTTCAACGGAACACAAGATATAAGAATATTGGTAGCTAGCACCCATTGGCTTGCATTGGTTTTATCTCCATACAATAGAGGTGAATGGGTGCCACTGCTTTTCCGTTACAAACTTTCTTCAAAATATCTTCTTTTGTGTTCTGCAGAAAGAAATCATTCCGGTTTGAAACGTAAAGTGGGTTATGATAAATGATTGCAGAATTACATTTTTGGGTAGAGGTTGCTTTAATGCTATAATAACATTTATAAGAATATAACATTTACTCTGTTTTATATCTTCCTAGGTCGGATGGGTCTGAACTTTCACCATCCTGTAGCCGAACATATATTACCACTGAACAGTGAGTATCTGTTACATGTTTTCTGCTTCAAATAAACAGTGAAGACTGTTCATATATGAAGTACTCTTGTCCAAAATGCTATAAATCCATTGTAACAGTTTTCATGAAAACAGTTTTTTTACCTAGACATATATATTTAATTAATATTCAACTTATACTGTTAAAATGGGCTCAAGCTGACTGTTAAGACTGTTAAAAAGTGATTGTTAAATTCATAAATTCAACGTCTACTTATTTTTCTATTTTAAAACACAAATCAATCTAAAAAATTGTTGGTTTACCAGGGACATCAGGGAATCAGGGAATAAATTAATATAAATCAAAAAAATACAAATGTCAAGTTGGTGTTTTCTACCCCCAGCTCATCGAGCTCATTAAATGTGTAAGTAGAGTTTAAAGCAATCAATTTAAATACTGAGCCCAAACTAATGCTTAAAAGCAACCCCATGCTGGATTGCATCAAACAAATACTATATAGCAGGCTTTTAGAAAAAAAGAGCTCTTCATATTCTATTTAAATATAGACATGAAACAGACCACTTTGGAAGAAAATAATAATGCTGGTGCAGCAAACTTTTTACCAGAATTCAAAAAACAGAACATTTATAACTATATTGAAATTTACTGATCTTTATTTTTTTTAAATTACTGATCTTAATTTTTTTGTCCGACTGTCTTTCATCTGGCCTTATTTGTGTTAAAAGCACATGTTGTTTCACCATTTGTGCCTTGTAAGCCAAAACTATTGCCGCCCTGATCCTCTGTATTCCTATCAAACCTCACACCTGCCCTCCAATGATTAGCAGCTCTAAAAGTTTAAATATGTCATCGTCTGCCACAGCGTTTGACGTGAGAGCAAACATTTAAGGAATGAAACACCAAAAGCTTTTTAACTAGAGTCACAGAAATAACTGAAGATCTGAGTAGCTTTAGCGTATTTATTAAACTGACCGTTTATCTCTCAGTCACAGAGAGTTAATGGTCACTGCTGAAAGCTCAGAGCGGTCAGGCGTGTGGTTTCTATACGTTTGGTGGGAGCAGAACAGGAAGGGGCCTGCAGGGCTGTGACCACCTTCGAACCTCTAATTAAGATAATTTCACTAGAAGAAAAGTTTCCAGTGTTTGTATGAACTCCCTTTCAAAGTCGAACCTTTTAAGGCTAAAGAATGCTTCCAAATTATGTGGTTCTTTAACAAATACAAGATATTTTGAAGTTAAGCATTCTTGGGGTTCCGACATTTTTCAAAAATATCTTTCTTTTGCAGAACACAAAATGAGATTAAGATATTTTGAAGAATGTTGGAAACAAAAAAACACTTGACCTCTAGAGTCGATGAGAACCAATTTCTTTAACCAACTGTTTTCAAAATGAATCGTTTTGTGTTCTGCAAAAAAGACAGACATTTTTAAGAATGTTGAAATCCAAAACGTGATGGAATAGACAAAAACAATCAATTAGAACCATGTCTGTACTATATGTTTTTAGTTTTCAACAGTTTTCAAAATGTCTTCATTTCTTTTGCAGAACACATAAAAACATATAAAAAAAATGTTGGTAAAAGAAAAATCATGATTTTTGAATATTTTTGAGACAGAAAGATACTTTTCCCCCAAAAACTATTTACATTTATTTAATCTTTTCATCAGCACATATTAATAAAGATGTAAGTGACAAAAGCAAAAAATAGAGGAATTGATGAAAAGTATAAAAAGTCTTGAGTAACTTTGTTCACAGTTGCTTTTTTTTTTAATTGTGCTTCGAGAATGAGTCATTGATTTTGAGAAACGTCCACTTGTGACAAATTTAGCGATTACATCATAGCACATTTTGAATGGCAATCATCTCGAGAAAATTCATCCACTAACTACAAGACATCTGTGCAAGTGACGGGTGTTATAATCTCACACCCAGTGCTGGACTCCATTTTCTCAGGATTATTTGTAGAGTTTTTAGGGTTGCATAAGATACGCAGTGACTTGCACTCAATATCGGCCTCAGGGTTTTCTTTATTAATCGCCGTTTCTCCCTTTAGAATCCTCGTAAACTGTGACAGCACATTTTCTTTAACAGAATGAGAAACTCGAGACGTAAATTTAGGTCTACCGGCAAAATTAAAGTAAATGATCTAAAGTCTCATTTTGGAACAAACATGTCTGTCTATCTCTCTCATGGGTTGCTGACTTAGGGCACATAGTAACTCTGTGCTTTCATTGTTGCTAAGAGTTGAAGACCCCTTGATACTGACAGTTAGATGCTTTTGTCTGCACATTGTGTCCGAGGCAGCACATGGAGACGGATTTAATGAAAATCTGAGTTTCTGTCTGACTCTGAAAAAGTCACACAATTGAAGCTGAGGAAAGGCACACTGGGATCTTTCAGGATGTTGTTTTGTTAAGAGCTTCCCTCTTGTGAGACTTTAGTGTTTCCCATCAGGCTTTAGGAGGACAATGGAATGGTAAAATATCGGATCAGTCCTGAGCTCAGACGCTAACATTTACTGAGTTAGTGACTGACTTCAAGTGGATTTGTTATAAGGAATTGCATTAATGATTGTTTTTCAATCTCACACAGTGTTTGAAACGAACTGTGTTTTAAAATCACACATTTCACACATTTAAAGTAAGTCCTTCTTGTTTGATATCAGGCCGGAAAGTGTGCCGACACAGGTGTGACAACTTGGTACATTGTCCGCCATATCGACTCGATAAATCGAATAGTTTTCCTGTAAATTTTAAGTTTAGGAAGTTATGTTTGTATGAGCATTACATTATGTTAATAATGTAAAAAAGATGTTTTTGAGAGACAACATCTCTAGTATGATTAAAATGAAAATATCGGAAGCAATAATGTCATTGCCAAGGAATGTTGACTCTTCCGAGAGGGCTGACACATTATAGGGATAGTTCACCAAAAAATTTACAAAGAAATTTCACAAAGAGTGATATTTGCAAGAATGTTTGTAACCAAACAGTTATTGGACACATTGAACTACCATTGTAGGAAAAAGACTATATATTTCTGGAGAAATGTTGATTACCATTGTTTCTATTTTCTACTAAGGCACTCAGTTGGGTCTAAGAACTGTTTGGTTACAAGCATTCTTGCAAACATCTTTCTTTTCTTCATTAGACCAAAGAAATTTATAGAGATTCGGTTTTTGGCTAACCTCTCCCTTTATGGTGTTTTAATGTGGCGTCTTTACAAATCTATGGCTCTGCATACAAAACCCATATTCTGTCTTTTGTTTCTGTCTGTCCGTCCCCTCTGCCATGTCCTGATTCTCTTCTTTCTTTCTGGTCTCGAGCAGCCAGGAGTTATGGTCGCAGAAGAGGTAACCAGTCGCCTACTTTGTATATTCTGCTTGCAGGAATGATGGGGCTTTTGCTCGTGTTGAATAAATGGTTTTGTTCTTGAAATCTCATTACTTGGCATATTTAACCATTATTGTAAATGTGCCAGAACATACCTTTTGCCATTTTCTAACAGAGTGATGTGCATTTGTGAGTTTAATTTGTTAAAATACGATGAATCTGTGATCAAAACAATCAGCAGATTCAGGACGGTTGTGTGTTGGGCTCGGGCGTGTTTTTCTGCAGATGCAAATGTTCTTCAATGCATGATTAATCCAATGGTCAATGCAACAGATCATTATTTAATCAATATGGTGTTAGATATTATAGAAATGTGGGAATTATGTGATCTCTTATGGTGAATGTTGGACTAATTCTCTTTGCGTGCGTGAACTTATTTTTTGAAATTGCAAAAACATGTCCATTACATAATATGTGTACAGTGTTTCTTTGCCCTGAATTCTTGTGAGTAACACCACATCTTCACCCATTAGGATGTCTGCTTGATATTTTTTTACAGTAGAAATCATATTCCGATGACATTTCAGTGAGTTTAAGTGGATTTATTTTAAGCTGTTGCATCTCGGCTTTGACAGTAATTGCATTAATGAGTTTCTTTCTTTCCTCTGGGTTTCTCTATTATCTCTATCCTCCACACACTTTCATCTTCCGTCCTGTCCACTTTCATCTGCTTTAGGTCGCTCTTCACTGTTTCCGTTCGAGGACGGTTTCCTGGACGACGGTCACTGCGATCAGCCCCTCACCCCCGGCCTGAGCTCTCCCACCCGCTGTCAGAATGGAGAGAGAATGGAGCGTTACTCCAGGAAGGTGTTTGTGGGTGGACTGCCACCAGATATCGATGAAGGTACGTGACACGGGACACTCATGCCATTCAAAACCTGTATATGACTCGCTCTTCTGTTGAAAAACTTTGAGACATGTGTCCATATGATGGAAGCCAATAATGGTCAGTGTTGTTTGCTCACTGACATTCTTAAAAATATCTTTCTTTTTGTAATGCAGAAAAGTCATACGTTGAACGTACATAATGATGCCTTTATGATAAACTAATTTTGAGGTTAACTATGCCTTAAGACAAAGATTTTATCACAAAATATGAAATTAGCTTTATCTTTTCTTCCAGATGAGATCACCAACAGTTTCCGTCGCTTCGGACACCTGGTTGTGGACTGGCCACATAAAGCAGAAAGCAAATCTTATTTTCCCCCTAAAGGTAAAGCCATCATTACATCATCTGTCCCCTGCAACTTCTTTTTACAAAAAGTCGCCCTCCGCGAAACCTTTAGAAGGTAACTGAAATAAACATGAGAGAATCTTCTCTAGAGTATCAGCACTACATTCCCCTAAAATGGGGGGGGTTCCATCCATGTTTTAAGAACAAATTTACAAATTTATTTTTCAAACAAATTTAGGAAGTGATTTATTTATTTAGTCCCTAGGGTCATTGATAAGAATAACAAAATGAAAGGTTGTTTTTAGAGTTTTGAAAACGCTTGACTTGGTTAAACTAATGTTGTTGTTTTGGACAGGTCAATGTGCTTAAATAAACTGAGGATTGTTTTGATAGAATCACACTGTTTGCACATCAGACTACAAATATCTCTCTTCTAGTTAATGCTATATAAACTAGGGTACGGGTATTTTCCTGAAAAACCAAAGAATAAATTTGACAGACTAGGAGCATGTAAAAGCTGAAGATTGTTTTGGCACGCATATACATGACGGTGCAGAAAAATGAAAATAACCAACCTTCAACTAGAACTGATATTAAAATGTATTATTTATTATATATACAGTATTATATTATTTTTCAAATTATTAAAAGACTTAGAGTAAATTAATTAATTCTAATAATAGAATAAAATAAAAATTGGACACTAAGTACCAAATGTATATTTGCAGTAATTGAAATGTTATTTTATGTACTTTCTTTAAATATGCACACCTAATCAACCTTTAATATGCTCAGATGTAATGATATACAGTAGCATAGTTAATATCAAACCAAGATCTGCATTAAAAACAGCATTTAAATATGATTAGATTGTTTCTCCCTTGTCTCATTTTTGGCAAGTCATAAATGAACCATGAACAGCTATTATGCTGCATTCCAATCAACTTAAAACATCTGTATTTGCTACTTCCTATTTGGAAAAGTAAAATAGAACAGTATTTGAAGTCAGGTTGAAAATCTGTATGGAAAATCTTCACCGCTGCTGAGATGCAGGTGTGTGACATCAACTGTTGGCCCAGCTCTGCTTGATGTACTCGGTCCATGATAAACATTCATTTTATGCGTTGAAAATGCACCAGTGAGTCAAAATCCCTGTAGTACACCCCAAAAAAAACTGTTTTTCAGTATGTATATGAAGTCTTAGAAATCCTCCAGGAATTTTCCACATCTGACAACTAAATGGAATGCAGTATAAATGGACTGGAAGGAAATTCTTTTCAAGTTCACACAGGTGTAGACAAATTTATTCCCTTTTCTCCTTATTCTTGGCCAAACAAATCTATAGTTTATCATTTTATACCTTAAGTATAGAAAAAGTAAGAAAATTCTGTTTTCTGATCTGTATAGTAAAATGTATTTGAGGATTTTATATATCTGGACTGCTGAATGCAGTTTGTTCATCCAGTCCATATGAAACACTCATCAGCGTGACTGAATGGAAGACGCTGGTCATTTTTCCATCCGCTGTTGTGTAAAGCATCATGACTCACAGCCTCGAGTCCAAATGTGTTAAATTGAGCTCACCTTTCATTTTTAGCTCATCTTTTCTCAGAACAGGATTTCAATCTCTATCAGGAAAACCTCGTTTATGCGCATCAAAGAGTCTGAGACATGAGAATCATTCTGAAGGTTGTTTGTGTGTGTCTTTCTGTGCCTATGGCAGAACTTTGTGTTCTGTTCCTGCCATTGGTCTTTCTGCTGGCTCTGATCCCGATTCATTTAGACTGCAGTCCTGTAAAGGAAAAAACACTCGTTCTGTGGGCCTGAGAGACGGGAGAGACGTCATAAACCCACAGACAAACATTACACCGTCCAAATCTGTCATCGGTCTCTTACTGTTACTGTTTACGCAACCAACCTTCTTAGTTTCTGTAGCACATTTGTGACTGCATTCTTCTTGTATCATCAACAAAACAAAGTGTGTGTCTGTGTGTACGTGCGTGTGTGTGTGTGTGTGTGTGCGCGCGCGCGCGTGTGTGTGTGCGTGCGTGCGTGCGTGCGTGTGTGTGTGTGTGTGTGTGTGTTGCGTGCAATTTATAAATGCATTGGGATTCTTGTCTTTATGATAAAGGGCATAGTTTCTGACTCTTTTAGTTGTTAAAATTTTTTTGCATTTCTTAAATTGGTTAAGCACAGAGAAAGATATTTGAAAGAATGCTTGAAACCAAACAGTTGTTGGACCCTGTTGACCATCTTAGATGAAAAATAAAAATGGAAGTATAAAGTGCATCAGAACTTTTAGTTGTCCTACATTATTAAAAGTATATGTTTGTATTCAAAAGAAAAAACTGTGGTAGTTAATGGTATCGAATAGTTGTTTGGATATAAGGATTCTTCCAAAAATCAATAATTATTTTCTGTTTAATTTTGTATTTTATTAAACAGATTTGAAACAATCAAAGGCGAGTAAATGATGATAGAATTTTTTTTAAGGTGAACTTTCCCTTTGCGATCCTTCAGGTGAATAGCACTCAGTACAAGTGTTACCAGAATACAAGTCGTGACTCAGTCATTCAAGCTAAATTCAGAAGTAGTCAAAAATACAAGCAGACTATGTTTTAAAGTTTGAAAGGAAAATAATCATGTTGATTTGTGTTGTTTTCCAGGTTATGCGTTTCTGCTCTTTCAGGAGGAGAGTTCAGTTCAAGCTCTTATTGACGCCTGCATCGAAGAGGACAGCAAACTCTACTTGTGTGTCTCCAGTCCAACTATCAAAGATAAACCAGTGAGTGACACACCAACATTCCATTATACGTCTGCTCTGGAGATTTATATATACCATATCTTTCTTTAATTACAAAGAATAAATATTTCTGTGTTATTTTGACAAATTAATAATTAAATTAAATTAAAATTTGTCATTGTTTACCAACACTAAGATTTCAAACCTGTACATTAATTCTTCTGCAAAACCCAAAAGAAAGAATATTAAAGATGGTTGAAATTTACTTTAATTAGTTTTGTGTCTGTATATGAATGAGTGCCAATGCTGTCTGGTTACCAACTTTCTTCAAAATATCTTCCTCTGTCTTCTGCAGAAGAAAAAGAGTAATACGGCTTTAAAATGTCAGTGGGACGGGTAAAATATGAAACAATACTACAAGATATACCTTTGATTGTATTTTTTTGAGTAGATTCTAAGGTTATCTCGCTCAGATGATGAGTTTTTTCCTGTCAATAGTTGTCATCTATACCTAAGCGGAAGTATTTTTATAAGAAGTTATTGAGGTAGACTGAGAGCTGTTTTCTTTCTCAGGTTCAGATTCGCCCGTGGAATCTGAGTGACAGTGATTTTGTGATGGATGGTTCTCAGCCTCTGGATCCACGTAAGACCATCTTTGTGGGAGGAGTTCCACGGCCTCTGCGTGCCGGTAACGCTCTTCTCTTTAATATCTTTTGTTTTAGGATGTGAAACCTACGCCGGTTTCTCCTATGTGAAATGTTGTGGATAACACTATTGTGTTTGTTTGTGTTTAGTGGAGTTGGCTATGATCATGGATAGGCTTTATGGAGGTGTGTGTTACGCTGGCATTGATACTGATCCAGAGCTCAAATACCCTAAAGGGGCTGGCCGGGTGGCCTTCTCCAATCAACAGAGCTACATCGCTGCCATCAGCGCCAGATTTGTTCAGCTGCAACATAATGACATTGACAAACGGGTGAGTCTGTTCATATAACAAACACCAACATGACACGGAAGACATACATATAGTTTTATGCATTTGCCAGACACATTTATCCAAAGCGATTTACATTTATTCATACTTTACATTTGATTCCGAATATGGGCAATCCCTGGAATCGAACCCATGTCTCTGGTGTCACCAGCATCTAAGCACTGAGCATTTTTGAAAAATCCCTTAAAATTTTACACTTTAACATCAAGAAATGAAACAAACAAACAAGATCATGGCTTTACAGTATAAAGAGAATATACAAAGAACATAGAAATATATATAGAAGAGATTGGGAGAGAGAGAGAAAGCAAAAGTATCGATGCCGTTATTTTGGAGATCTAAATCTCACAAGGTTCAATGAAGAGTGAATTGTCAAAATGTCAAATAGCTGTTTTTCACTCCAAAAATCTGACTTTTATAACAACATTTTGTACAAAATCCTGCATGATGTTGCTTCTTAAAGTGAGGGTTCAACAAAAAATTATAAATTCATCCACTCAACTTCGTGGCATTTTAAACCCATATGACTTTCTACAAAATGTCTTCCCCTTGGTTCTGCTGAAGAAAAAATGTTGTTAACAGCAGTTGAACCCATTCACTTCTATTGTATGGACATAAAACCAATGCAATTCAATGGGTGCCAGTTACCAAGAGTCTAAAAAATATATTCTTTGGGGGAATAGCAAAGTCAGACAGGTTTACATCACATAAGGGTGTTGGCACGAATGCCACAAGGACTAGAAATTCTTAATTTTTAAATGTATCTCGAAATTTCGTGAACTCATAATGGCATCACATCGGTTTTCTTCTCGACTGTTTCTATCTATCTAACAAAGCAGATGGAAACACCAGAACAGACACTGTGTGTGTAAATCACATGAGCATTGAGCATGTCAACTCTCAGACGTGGCATTTGTTATTTATAGCTCCACTTTATTCCTGTCTGTAAACCAGAACTGCTGGACTGTTTTGGGAATGTTATTTGAATAAATAGCTGAGGGTCAGACGACTAAAACCAAACACCCCCTTTCTCTCCCTCCCAGTAGAGTTCAGGTTCATTAATAGAGATGTTTACATGAAACTAAACTTACATTGTGCCAATAAAGCAGATTAAAGATTGGGATGTCATACCATAAAAGGTCTTCATGATCTCTCTATCCTAAGGTGGAGGTAAAGCCGTACGTTCTGGATGATCAGATGTGCGATGAATGTCAGGGAGCTCGCTGTGGAGGCAAGTTCGCTCCGTTCTTCTGTGCCAACGTCACCTGTCTTCAGTATTACTGCGAGTACTGCTGGGCGAGCATTCACTCCCGTGCCGGCCGCGAGTTCCACAAACCGTTGGTGAAGGAGGGCGGAGATCGACCTCGACACGTTTCCTTCCGCTGGAGCTGATGTCAACCCAAACCATTTCTCCACCCACCGAACACCTTCAACCATTACCAGTAAACCATCAAACACACCCCTGGATCTTCCCCCCTCATCTTGTCATTTTAAAATCAGTATCACAATCTAATATATCTGCTTACCAACAGTCAGAAAAAAGGAACTTGAAGTTGCACTTTTGGCACAAACATACGTGACCCACAGTCGATGTTAACGCTTGTAAGGATGTTGTGCTTGAATCTAAATTTTCTTAGTTTTGGTTGCTCTGTGCTCCACATAGGTAAAATTAGACAATGTGAGACTATATATATATGTATATAGGTTTGAATATATATATATATATATATATATATATATATATATATATATATATATTCAAACATATATACATTTAGAAAAAAGGATATATTTTTTATTTCTATATTTATCTATATACACAACGTTATACATTTTCAGTGTCAGATGTTTTTTTACAGAGCATGCACTTATTGTGAAAAAGAATAGAGAGATGAGGTGTTTTCCACAAAAGAAGAAAAAGTTACCAAAGGTAAAATCACCCTATTAAGTGTATGTGGGGGTCAAGTGTAAAACACCATTCTTCGCTCTTGGTTTGGATATTATAGTTATACCTCATGCACGCATCTTTTCTCAGTTTGCTCGTAGGCGTTTATTTCTGTGACAGATTTTAGTGTTATGTACAATACTGCAATAGCTATCGCTGCTAAATCCACGGTATGAATCCATACCCTCACACTTTTTTCAGATCTGCCGTACAGTCACAAAAGAGTCCTTTGATTTCCTTTGATTTCCCAACGACATCAGACGATTGAGCACAAGTTGAGCATGACCAGAACAATGAAAAGAAAACAAATCAAAACAAAAGAAAACACTCGAGACTCATCTCCAAGTCTTTCGACGTGAAGTATTTTTTGCAGTGAATGTTCATAGAGATGTGCAATTTTTTATACCGTATGTAGTTCGATACGACGCCTAGAACTGTGATTTGCTTTAACTGTTATCAATGTCTAACAATGAAAGTCCTGTGAAACTTCGTAGCTAGCGTATGTATGCGTATGTACACATTTATACATACAGTCCTCAATAGTTCTCATAAACCAAACACACTTTAGTCCGATTTGAACCCCTACAGGAACCAAAGAGTGCTCTTCCTGTTCAAC
This sequence comes from Triplophysa yarkandensis, assembly GCA_033220385.1. NCBI lineage: Eukaryota > Metazoa > Chordata > Actinopteri > Cypriniformes > Nemacheilidae > Triplophysa > Triplophysa yarkandensis. The sequence goes on from CM065665.1 coordinate 5,979,746, forward strand.
TCCAAATGACTAACAATACATTTAACATCTGTAAATCTCAATACTGTGTCTGTTTAGTGAGATAAATGACTCTGGGAAAGAAAAAGCAAACACTGGCTCTAGAATCAACAAATGACACGTTACGACCTGCACGTGACTTGGATACACCGGCCGTAACGCCTGTAACATTGTGTGACCGCTGCATTTTATCCAGATTATCCTGCAAAGCTTGAAATAGAATCATGTTTTAAAACAAAATTCAGAATGGGTGGAGTGGGTCATATAGATGGAGAGGAACTGCTTATATAGGATGTGGTATTATGGGATGGCTTATGGAGGCTGGGTTTGCAGTTCATGTGGTATGCATGCTGTGGCCATAAGTCCTACAAGTCAAAAACCTCCAGGTTTAGGAGGGGAAAGCAAAACTACTTTTGTACCGATAAATTGTAGGTAATCATGATGATGATGATGATGATGACGATGACGATGATGATGATGATGGGGAATTCTGGGTGTGATATTTCGTTCCTGGCCCGGATTTGTTCTCCGTTTGTTGCTTCTTTACAATAGATGATAGTTGTTGTGCACTACTCTTTGTATCTGGATGGTTGAACAGTCAGCATTTTATTTTATTTTTTTGTTTAATAGAAAAATGTGTGCTTTCTGACTGACCTAATCTTTTGCAATACCTCAATTTTGAAATAGGAGAGAGAGATTGATATTTTCTAAGTTTATTCAAATAAAGAGTATATAAATTAATTTAATTACGCTAGGAAAAGTGATTTAACATATATATAGGTAATTTTATTTTTGTCATGCTTATTTGCTTTTAATTTTATTTTTTGAAAAAAAAAAGAAAAAAAGAAAAAAAGAAAAACAACTGAAGGAGTTAGAGCTGTGTTTTTTTATTGTTATACTGTAGGAATCTGAAGAACAGATGATCCCAGCTGATGACATGACAGTGTTTCACAGACGAACATCAGATCTTACAAATATTATAAATTATAAATGTTTATTCTATAGGGTTAATAAGGCTGTTAGAAGCTGATAAAGTCAAATCAATGTACTACTTAAGTTTTTGTATATTTACAATCAGTCCTTTACAATGCTAACCAGATCTATTAGAAATCTTCTGTTTATTTTTATATCTTTTTTCATGTTTCTTAAAATATGTCCCCCTTTGTTTAGTAAAGTGCACATGCCCAGGTTATATATGATCTAAGGTTAACCTTGGAAAGTTGGTGAGAAAAGAGTTCATTTTCTGAAAGCCCCCTGGATGCAATAGTGATGCGGTTACCTTCTACTCACCCAAGACTTGAATTAGTCCCTTTCTAAGGCTAAGAACCTTGATTCTTTGTTGTAATGTGCAATACTGTTTGTACTGTTTGTAAAAAAGAAAAAAAAGAAAAAGAGGCATAAATCTTTATTGCAGATTTATTTTCATTGCAAGCATCGTGATTCACGAACATCATTTTCTACTGTGTATTTACTCAACATGCTCGTACCTTCCAGTAGTAATGTAGCCTTTGTACTGAGAAATTTTTTCATTATTTTTAGAGACTTTTTGCAAAAGAAAATTGAGAATTCAAACATTTACGTATTTTTCATTGTTTTTTATTTTGTAGCCTCTTTACACAATTATTCCTCAACCATTAATGTTAAGCTGTTTCTGTGGGAGTCTTTCATATCTGGTCAATGTTGTTATATTATTTTGTATTTTTACTTGGAATAAATTAATTTTATGGCGCTAATTCTTTTTTTTTACCCTTGGTTCGTTTTTAAGCTGAAAACTTTATGCCTACACTTTTGAAATCCAAAGCTTGACAACTGTTAAGTTGTGAACGTTTGACAAAGGATGGAAAAATGCACACAAACACTTGGGATTATGGTGGGTGACGTAATGTGATTTAAATATAAGAAATGAACAGGCAATAAAAATGGATGGCATAATGGAGCAAATGTGAGGTTTTGGGGATGAAACCCGGTCAAGACATTTTATGATCTCCCGCTGCTGCCACAAAATACTTTCCTGCTTGAAAGTTTGTCTGAACAGAAGTTACAGGATCATTTCTGTAATCTTATAACTTTATGTATTGTTCCTTTAACATTTCCCATAGTTTAGAACAGGAATTGCAGTACCAGAACGCAAACCTCAGGATGTCCCTGACTGCTGTTTGTTTTTGTTTTGTGAGTCAAACTTTGGCCTGTGGGTTTTCTCTTCTGCCACAGTCTTTTTGCTCCATTTGTCATTTAATTAAAACTATATTTAGAGGATTACCCTATTGATATATAGCCTCACTTTGTCCCCAGTGTAACTTGATTTTAGATTTCACTTCCATCTTTGCAAGGCTTTGAGATTGTTAAACTTGACCTCTGCTTGTCTACATTTGCAGTAAAACTGTGATTCAGAAATTTTAAATAAAATTAGAGCATTGCTGCTCAAACTTGCTATACTTTCCTTCTTTGCACCTAATGGTAATTTACATCAGCAGGTTCAAGATGCCAACATACACGATTTTTAAGAACTTAAGCTCAGTTATCAGATTTCCTTTTGCACAAACTAATACTTGCAGTATCACCAGACTAAAGTTCTCTATAGGCCCAGAACTGTTTATACTGTATGATTGTATTTCTATGTATTAAAGGACTAAATTAACTATTATTGAGCTCGTTTCATATAATTACTAAATTACAGAACCATTTAGTCTTTATGGCAGCAATGAGCAGTTTGGGCACTTCAACCCCAAAATATTGTTTTTTACAAAAATAGCAGTGATCAGATCATTGACACATCAGATCATTGACACATTTTCACACACAATACACATAAAGAGCTCATTAGAATTTATTAAAATTCTACCAGCTTACCCAAAGGGCAAATAACAGAAATATGTACAAGTCCTATTTTTCCTTTTAAAACTCTTGAAAGGTTCAGGACAGTGTCCTGGTGCTCTTCCCTGTGTACCAAAGATCACAGTCAGTGCATGTAAGACATTTTAAATGAAGTGTCTGAAGGAGTAGCAGCTGCAAGCCCTTCATATAATCCTATCCGGGTTAGTAGAGCTCCCCCTATTGGGCTGAATGAACCCTTACACTGCCCTTGATTGACTGAAAGGACAACAGAAGCAGTTCAGTGCATTCCAGTTCTTGACTGACAGCTTCTATGCATTCATTCTTTTCTAGGAATACTGTCACGGATACTGATGGTAAGGTGAAAATCCTGAGTTCAAACATTATAATCCATACACACGGATGCATGTACAACACTTAAGATTAGCTTTAAGACTTCTTCCAGAGGCAAATTTAATAACAGTTAAGTTTTGATGCTCTTGCAGATGTCACATCTGTAAGAGTCTGGCAGAAGAATTTTAAGACTGGAGTGTTTACGATCCAATAGCTAGAGTGCTTCTAAATGTCTTAATTGTGACATCACGTGGCTTTCCGCATCGAGTCTCTTCTAATGTGCGTGTGCTGGGCTCATTTTAGCGAATGCATAAAGTTGTCCAGGTCGTATTCGTTTTCATACTGCTGCTGGTCCCACAGGTCACCCAGCCCATCCAGAACAGACTTCATACTGGATTTAGCCGATGATCCTGACTCGCCCTTCTCAGCTTTCTCATCCTGAACAAACAAAGCAACATCAGCATGTGAGTGACTGACAGATGTGTATGGTGAAGGTTATTGTGTTAATTTATGTGTATATTTTAAACAGTAAAAAACCAACCTTGTCTAGTGTAAAGAGGTTGAGCAGCTGTTCTGTGCCCATACTCTGCAGACTGGCGTTCTCCTGACTGATGACTGTATTAGCGATGGTCATTTTAAACTTCTGCAGACCCATGATCTTTTCCTCCAGTGTACCCCGGGTGATGAGACGATAGACGTTGACCACACGTTTCTACAATACACAAAGTAAATCATCAAATAAAATCATTCACACACACGCACGCACGCACGCACGCGCGCACACACACACACACACACACACACACACACACACACACGCACACGCACACACGCACACGCTCAAAACACAAAACCAACAGAAACAACACAGATGTCTGAACCGTTTGTCTCTAGACCTTAATTTAATACCTGTCCAATTCTGTGAGCTCGATCCATGGCCTGCAGATCTCTCATCGGGTTCCAATCATGTTCTACAAACACCACAGTATCAGCCCCTGTGAGATTCAATCCCAGTCCTCCCACATGAGTAGTGAGCAGCAGGACATCTATAGATGGGTCATTATTGAACCTGTGGTAGAGGAAACATGAAAAGGGAAACTCAGTTACATTTACCTGAAATAAAATGTTGTTCTTCTGTAGACTAGCTCAAAAGTTCTCACCTGGAGACTATGGAGTGTCTGAGGCCGGCCTGAACACTTCCGTCCAGTCTGAGGTAGGTGATGGTGGGAAGTTGTGGTTTCAGCAGATCTTGCTCCACAATGTCGAGCATGCTCTTTAGCTGACAGAAGATGAGTACACGATGTTGGGCCACAACTGCCTCAGTGCCACTATCAGATGCTCCTGAAGAACCCAATCCACAATCCAACAGAAGCTACAGCGAAGAACACGTGATAAACATGATGCTACACACAATGCTTTGCAGAGTTTTAAATGTTATACCATATAGATAAAACCACTGACAAAATTCCTTTTGGGATTTCAAAAGACAAACCTGTTTCAGAGCAGACAGTTTGGGAGCGTGCTGGATGTCTCTAAGATTAGTGTGTTGGCTGGACAGCTGCTCGGTGATGTGTCTGTACTCTGGGTGTTGAGGGGTCAATACCAGAGCTGGGTGATTACACAACTTCCTCAGATACTGTAGAGCCTGAAACAGACAGATCAACCAAAATCAAACATGCCCTGTCCGTCATGAACAATCACATATTCTCACATAACTCATAGAGACCTGGAAGACATGTCCAGTGGCTTTCAGTTTGGGTTTCTCCTCTTCCACAGCCTCAGCTCCAGAAGAAATTACATCATCCACATTCACCTTCGCACGAGACTTTGCAAAGTCTTCATAAAGCTGAAGCTAAACAGGCACAGATGAAAGCATTTCTTTTATAAATTATAAAACTTTACATTAGATGACCAGCAGCATTTTGTAACCATGTGCGTGCATGTGTGCGTATATATGTTGTACCTGTAGAGGACTAAGGTTGCAATAGTAATCTTGTATGATCTTGGGGGGCAGATCTTGAAGAACATCATCCTTCATTCTTCTTAGTAGGAAGGGCAGAACCTGTCTATGCAGGGCCTCCATTGCAAGAACACCTAACCAAACACAACACTATACTTTATAATCTATAGTGCCAAAGTGTATAAATTGTCATCACTATCGTCATGAATTAAACAAAGATGTGAGAATGACCTGCTTCCTGTTCACGTGAAGAACTTTTAGCATCTCGACTGGCAAGGATGGGCTTCCCATAGCGAGCAGCAAACTGACGCTCAGTACCCAGAAAGCCTGGCATCAGGAAGTCAAAGAGTGACCACAACTCCAGAACATTGTTCTACAGACACAAACAGACGGTTACTCTTAATGGTCTACTCTTTTCAAAAACCAAACTAAGAAACAAGTAATTCCAAGTGCATCATTCTCACCTGAATAGGCGTTCCTGAGAGGATAATCCTATAGTTGGCAGTTAACTGCTTGATGGCTTTGGAGAGTTTGGTTTTCCCGTTCTTAATGACATGACCCTCATCAAGGATGCAGTAATTAAATTTAATATCCCTGTGTGGCAGAAGAGAAATAACACTGTCATGAAAATGCATTGAAACTAAACAATTTAACTGTCTGTAAATGTAAAAAGGCTGTTACCTGAAAAAGTCAATGTCATTGCGAACAACATCATATGAGGCGACAATAAGATTGTGTTTCTTCACCTGGTGCTGTAACCTGCCAAGTCATAAGGTAAAATCACGAATCGCTTATCCAGCAAGAATCTATTGTAGCTGCCATAAACTTGAACTTTTATTAAAACATTAATGATGATAAAATGTTGCATTTAAATAAAGCATTGTACCGTGCTCTTTCTGTTGGTGGTCCTGTGTAATGAAGAGGGCTGAGATACTCTTTGGAACAGAACTTCCCAACCTCATCCACCCAGTGACCCGTGAGAGTAGGTGGACACACAACTATAGAGGGTAAAGGGCAACAGTCTGGTGCCTTTGTCTTGTTGTACTCCTGAGCCCTGCATGCATCACAAAACACTTTAGACACGTTTTAAAGCAGCAGAACAGAACCATTGGTGCAAAGCATCCATCATGATCACAGATAAAGTTGGTTTTGGGTTCTACCTGAGGAAATGATCTCCAGCCAGTATACAGATGGACTGCAGGGTCTTACCCAGACCCATATCATCACACAAGATACCATGAAGCTTGTACTTGTTAAGAAATGCCAGCCAGTTCACACCATCCTACATGAAAGAACAAAAAACTCTTCAGAATGAAAACAACACAAACTCATGATGCTGACTTTAGTGTAGGAAGGATTTGCATTCTACAACAAAAAAAACATTTTCATGAAGCGCTCAACACACCTGCTGGTATTTACGGAGCTCTGCTTTGATGGGAACAGGAATCTTGTAATTCTCCAGTTTTCTTCCGTCAAGCAACTGTTCAAGGAAGTGTCGCTCTCTGGCTTTCTGCTGAATTAGTTCTTCAGGCATGGATGGAGGGTCTGGAATTCCAGCCTTTTCAAAATAAAGACAGCATCAAAACGTTTAAAGCTTAAATTTTATTTTGCAATAATATATCGACAGAATCTTTAGACATGCTAAAGAGCAAATAGCTGGTACAGCTCACCTCCAGTGGCAGTAATCGGATCAGCGTAGCAAAGCACTGTGTGGCCATGAACCTCACACTGTCACAGGGGTCACTCATGCGGCCCAGGACAGGAACCACCAGCAACACAATATAGGGAACAATTTCCACATCCAACTGTTCCATCAAAGCTGAAAACCACGTTTAGGAATAACTTTGCTCCCATAACAAACATGAAATTTTAGTCCAATAAGTTGTGAACGTTTATAATAAATATAAAACTGTCTGGAAAAAGGATACAGGCCAGGGCTTCAATAGCTCCCTCTTGCTTAGTGTTGTCATCAATAGCACCCAACCATGGCAGCACACGCTCTAGAAACACATTCATGGTTTCCATGGTAGCGATCTTACTGAGCACACCCACACAACGGGCAGCCATGTGACGTACAGCTGTATAAGGATGCTGGAGACAGGTGCACAGGAGAGGCAGCTGCTCCATTAACTTTTGAAGAGAGAAGGAACAGGAAACTCATTGATGTGAAGAAAAGAACATACTCTGATAACATCAAAACACACTGACTGAACCAGCAAGATGTTATTGTAAGCTGTGTGCAGGCATATATTTTGTGTTCAGCGAGTGTACTTACTATAGGAATCAGCTCTTGAGCCATGGCACCAGCTGTGACCTCCAGGACCTGTAGAGAGTTCACAAGCTCCTGAGCAACAGTGTCTCCCTGCTTTAACAAATGACTGGAATCTGTGAGGCAAACATGCACAAAATCAGGATTGATGTGATTCATCTCAAAGATGCATCCAAACATGCAGATATTTGCTTGTACAAACTGTCCAAATGTCCCATTTACAGTAAGAGTTGTTGAATAACATTGATTAACAAAAATATTTATCATCAAGCTCCTTGATGATAAAGAGAATACATCAAAGCAGACTGACCGAATCCCTGAGTGCCAAGTGCAGTCCTGAGCAGGCCGGTCATGGATTCCCACAGATAGGGCAAAGTTCTGGTCAGGTCCTTTCCAAAATGCCTAGCGACGGTTGTTAAAGAGAACTCTGCTCCTCTCCTCTGGATGAGATAGGGCTTCTTGCTCTAAATAAGTTTATGGAAAAAGGTCATTAATAATTCATTCAACATCACAAATTACAGGCTGCTAAGAACTATATTCTGTGTACCTCATCCGTTTCCGTAGCAACACTGCCTCCAAAAGGCAGGTCATTGTTGGCCGTTTTGGGGGCTTTAGGGGCGGGTCCCCTTTTACTGGTGATGGCAAAAGCGGCTTTTTGGTGGCGGTAGAGTGTGATTATACCCTTAGTTTTATTAACCATGTGATGCATTGCATCCTTCTCTGCCACAGATGCTGTAAGACAGCAAACAGTCATTTCACAGGAAAAGGAAAAAATACCAACATTACTGTACAGTAAAATAAAAATCAGAGCACAAATTAATATCACATAAGTTGTTACCACCATCTCACCTTTACTGCTCTCTTGCATGACCGGCGTGTTTGCTGGCGGGACAGGACAAGCAGCGCTGGGGGTCAGCATGGGATCAACACACACAGAGCCACAGAGATTCTTCACGATCTTGGCATTAGGGCATGGAATTCGGTTGGCACACAGCTGCAGCAGGCGGGCGATGCTGGTGGCTGCGTAACCTTGAACGAGAGTATTCTCTTCACGACGGGCTGCCTCCATCAGAGGTCTGACCACGGGGTTGAGTTTGTCCGGCAGGATGGCAAGACCCACCACCGCGCAGGCCGAGAAGGTGTGAACCCTTAGCTGTAACTGCTGCCACTCAGCACTAGTCTCACACACTGTGGACTGAGCCTGCAGCCTCTTGCTGTCCAGCGGCTGGAACTGACGTGACTTCAGGTTCAGAGAGGAAGTGGATTCTGAGAAGATTGTGGTCACCTATGGTTTGGTCAGTATGAGATCAGTAAATACAATGAGCTCACCATAATGCATCATGGTCAAGACCTTTATTATATAGGTTTCAAGGGCAAAATTTTAATTCCCTTATTTAGTGATAAACCTATTAATAATTGTATTGTTTGAGTCCTCAACTATACATTAGTGTGATTGCATCATCAAAGACAACATTATTATTTTATATTTTACCTTCTACCTACTCTACTCTTATTGGTAAACTCTGCTTTTAGTAACTAAAACATAACTTGTGTGAGACAACATCATGTGAATCCAGTTACTTATTCAATAGGTCTTTGATGACAAGTCACCGAAGTAACTGGATGACTACAATCCTAATGTTTGCTATAGTTCAAGACATATGATTTCTGTTAAAGGTGAAACAGAAAACTCTACTCTATGCATTGTAAACTTTGGGATTTATAACTTCACAGATCCTTTGCAGAAACTTATTCACACACAAACGAGGTTTAGAATCTTAGAATCAAACTTAAGCACCTTAAATAAAGGTAGTCTTTACAGGCAGCTTATTAAATTAAGAAACGATTTTACTAACCAGCTCATTGGCCTGATCGATAGTGAACACAGTGCAGTTCATGCGTTCACTAACGTCGATGTGGGCGTCAGCCAGCAGAGCTATGAGCTGCTTGCATTCGTTCTGCATGCGTGTAAACGGAATGGCTATCTCATCATAGTACAGCTGCTCAGAGAGGACGACCAGCAGCCGAGGCTGTAGCACACTAGAAAGCAGCTCACATTCCTACAACACAGATCTGCATGTCAGCAACTTTCTTTAACAAACCTTCAAATTACCCTCTCTAACATTTTTTGAATAAAATCCACCTTTTGCAAGGTCGCCCACTCACAGATCACCATGGATACCGCAATTCTCTGCAGGGCCGATTTGGAATTGAGGTGAAATAGTAAAAGCTGAGCCAGCGATTCAGCAGGTCGGAGTTCCTGTGTGGAACTGTTCAATCGTGGGTCACAGATGCAACTACACAGTGCCCCCAACAGCCTAGGAGGACAAAATAACATTCAAACTCATGTTTTACAGTACAGAAACGCAACAGACAAGGTCCTTTTCCCAAACATACTTGGAAGCCATTAGACGTGCACGGGTTACAACATAGTCTCGTGTAGCAGGGTCTTCTGTGATCGTATCTGCTCCACCGATATACTCCTGGACTGTTTCTTTGACAGGAATTGATCCCTGACGGCTTTTCCCAGAGGCCTTATCCTGAAGAAGAAACAAATGAGATATTATGAAAAAAAATAAACCTAAGAAAATTTTGATGACCTTATCAGCAGTAAAGCATCTTACAACCAAGAATAGTAAAACAATTGATTCTTTATTCTGGTGCAGCACATAATATGGTTTAAACCACCAGCTCTAACCTTTAAACGGGCTTTTACTTCTATAAGCATGTTGGGATCTATTGGGATGTGTGTTGCTTGCATCATCAAACAGAGCCAGGCACCCATCCAGGGACAGCTGGCTGCCACCACATACTGCTGCGGGGCCTGTCTCAACAACTCACCCCACACCTGAAAGACACAATTATCAAGTCAAACAGAACAGATATCACAACAAATCATCAGATTACCCAATCAACCTGCCGATGGCTTATAAAGATTAGGATTGACCTTCTGAATCAGCTCCAAGATCTCCTGGTTGCTCTCAAGGATGCAGGACTGAAAGATGTGCCTTAACATTTCCTGCATGATAGGATTTAGCCACATTGCACAACTCTACAAAAAAGGCAGAAAAAATAATCCTTTAGATTTTAATTTGGTCTCAGCAGTGCTGAAAGCTATTTTTTTACAATGTTACAGTTAATCACTTTAGTAAGGTGCAGCATTTGACAGGTTAAAAGTGTGCATGATGGTAAATGCATGATGGTTGATGCTACAGGTGGGTGCAGACCTGGTTAAGGTGTATGATGAGGTTAAATACACAGATAACCAACCTGGTCAGCCTTAGACAGAAGTGTAAAGAGGGTGTCTAGGGCAGCCCGGCGTACAGAAGCGATTGTGTGTCTCAGGAACGGCCATACGCGAGGTACCAGTACTGTCAGAGACTGTTGAGCGCTAAAATAGAGGGAAAAAACAGGGTTTGAGTTTATCTTTACCTTACAAAAACCTTTAAATAGGAATCTCACCTGCACTGACGGACTTGAGGATACGTGAGCAGAGAGGACAGGAGAGTCATGATGCTGTTGGTGGAAGCTGTGAGATCGTCTAGTTCAAGAAGAGCATTCCACAGCGTGTCGACAATGAAGGGAACCTATTCAACATGTCTTGACAGATTAACCATGATACACACACCAACCTAAACTCTTTATATATATGCTTTAGCTACTGATGTAGAATCTCAGACCTTAGCAGGCTGTAGCTGAACTAATCCATCAACAACTGGTATTAAAGCTGCTGCCGCCACTGCACGAACATCATCATCCAGATCCCGCAGGCCTTCTGTAATAGCAGGAAGAACCCGAGGCAGCAGCTCCGAGATCAAATCCTGAAGGTCAGTGAATAACAGGTTACAAAAACACAATACATTCACAACCTTTTTTTTTTAATTGCTCAAGACTCTCCTGCACCTGTCTGACAGCGAGAGCATATTTGATGCCCAGCAGGCCTCCGTGTCGAACCTCCCACTGGTCTTCAGTTAGCAGCTTGAGCAAAATATCCACAGTCATGGCAACACCGTTATTTGTCATGTGCTTCATGGCAACACCCAGAGTCTGAGCACACGTCTCTCTGACAGGTGCAACCACCTGGGGAGTTAAAAATGAACTCAGCATTATATGCCAAAACATGTTCTAAAAAATTTTAATCCATGCAATATTATCGATGCACCTACTCCTAGTGCAGATTTTGACTGTGTAACCACTAGAGGGCATACAGGCTTAAGACAGACTTGACCTTAGTGGTTAATAGGAAGATGACAAACCTCATCTGACACAAAGTCTCCAAATCTGTCCAGGGCAAAGACGCAGAGAAGTCGAATGACCAGGTCCTCCAGCCATTCCTGATGTTGCCGCTCCATCTGACAATAAAAATCAATCATCAGACATTGTAGTTCACCAAACCTATGATCTTTGACCACATCCAGTGAGCCAATGAACACCTGTTCTACTGTACTGCAGACCAGCTTTCCTCCACCTGCACCCTGACATTTCAGCACTTCCCTTAAACCAGTGCCGGCACCGTGACGAATCTAAACAGAGACACAAAAAAACCTTACATATAATGCTAATCATTTTATCAACATATCAATAGGAATCAATCTCCTCAGATATTTTGAAGCAATATAATGCAAGTTATAGCTCAATCAGCACTGATGGACTTTGCCGTACCTCCCACGAGGGGTTAAAAAGATCATTACACAACTCATCACAAAAGCTTTCCAGAGGCCATTCCTGAGTCTGCAAAACAAAGACACAAATATTACACAAACAAAACACTAAATGTGTACAGCTCAATGTGAAAATCTGAAGTGAAGTCAGAACATGTCACACATACCTCCTCAGATAAACTGGAGTTATCAGGAACATGATCTATTAAAACTTTGCTGTCCGTTGCTGGCTGCTCAATGACTACATTTGTGGTTTTCCGACGTTTCTCCTCTGGTTCTCCCTCGAAACTATCATTACTGTGGCCGAAGAAAGTAATCGAAATGGTCACAATGAATGCACAAACACACATAAACCTTAATGGTCCATTAATGATCCCAGCTTCACCTCTTCTCATTGGGATCCAAGTCTCTGGATCTCTGTTTTGCCACCAGTTTTGCCATTCTCTTGGCCTTGTTCCTCTGTCGATTGCTCATGCCTGGCCGAAACTCAGAATCTATAAGTTCTGCGGCTGGCTAAAGAAAAACACAGCGATGCCCACACACAGTTTCAGAGGGACAAAAAAACCTTACACCACCATCTAAACCTTTTATATATATTGACCTAGTTGACGGTCTAAATGTCATAGGTTTGATTCCATAAATATAAAATGTAATGTAAACTATGTCTAACGGTCACTGTATCTTTCAGATGCCATTCCAGCACATCTTACCATATGGTTGCGTGAGAGGGGACAGCCCAGGCTTTTAGCATGCTGTGTTCTGTTGGTACTGGAAGCGCAGGAGTCTTCCAGGTCTTCGTCATTAAAGAGATCTTCTGTGTCCATGCCAATCGCCGCACCCATATCCAATCCCAGCTTCTTCTGTAACTGCTTCCTCTGTCGGGCTAATCGCTCTTTAGGATCCATCTCACCTGAAAACGAGATCATAAACATATGTTTTACAGAATGTCATGTTGAAGTGCAAGTCAGCGTCACAATGTCAGAAACAGAATAATATGCATTTCTTGAGATAAGGAGTGTTTTAAGTGGTTGCTTGATAGCATGCAAGTTCAAAACAAATTTCTATGATGTGTTAAAATGGTATAGCAAGTACACCATTTTTACTTCTGATAGTAGCCTGTTTTAATTGCTTTTGCTATTTGCCTATGCAACCCCCAGTACTAAAACACAAACTAGGGAAATCAAGATGTGTTTTGTTCAAGGACAAAATACAAGTCAGGACTATTTAAATTTCTCCTTTCTTTTTACAGACATGCAAATAGAAGACACACCTCTGGCGTTCTTTACCTCTCCTGATAAAGCACAGCGACAACAAAGCAAAAATTGTTAATTGATGGTCATTTCTCCTGCCATGGCCGTTTATAACACGCTGCAAGTTTTATTATTAGTCATGCATCACAACCTACCATGGATCAAATGAGCAATCATCACTAACATCCAGTAAATGTCAAAGCCAAAGAGCGAACACACAAGGGAGACAATCCAATCACACCTGACTTGTCATCTTGCAGCTCGAACTCGGCACCTGCAGATCCCAGCAGGGACGCTCCATGCTTGAGCAGTCGGGAAATATCAAACCTGTAGAAACTCAATCTGTCTGAGGAGCTTTCCTCTGGAGACATGTCTTCTGAACACACTTCTGAGGACAATACAGAGAACAAAGCACAAGCTTATGAAAGACGATCAAATTGGACCTAGAATGTAACATCCAGAACACGTAGACTTGTTAGTTAAATCAGATCTGCTTGAAAAAAATGTTGCAGACTATAAAACCAGTTCTAGCAGCATATCTGCATCATAAAATGTATTATTAAACAGTCAAACACTTTCTGTTGTTATGCAAACCAAGTTTAATGTAATGTAAAATAATCAAGCTCACCGTCTTTTGGTTTTGGAGCCGGGTTCCATTCTGGAATATTCTTCACTATGGCTTCTACAGCCTGTCCCGCTGCAATTCGTGTATCCCAGTTTGGACTCCTCAGGTACGTTAAAACCTTTTTGGATCAGATTAAAATAACTTAGCATTTCTAAAAACGGTATCCAATCACAGAGTCTGATAATAAACCACACAGAACGGAGAGTTTTTGCAGTTTACAGTATGACCCTCCCTTCAATTAATTTCTCCTTTAATTACATAGGTAACATTATAATTACTTATTACATTAGGTTTCTGAAGGCTCACACCCAAACCACATGACCTTCCAAACAAACACACTCCCAAACTCCAAGATCCAAGATCATAATCTTCTCTAAATCAACAAATGCTACTGTTAACATTTATCTTTTAAACGTCAAACGTTTTTTCAGCTACCGGACACAACCATGGAGGTAACATTTATACAGTAACGTACAAATAAACACAATAAGTGGACCATTTAATACCATGGTATGATGCAAAGCAGCAAGATAATATCACAAAACATTGCCATTGTTAATAGCTCTGCTTGGATACAGCTTTTCTTAATCCACCATAAATTCCATTTACATGAACTGTAGGTAAACTCTTAAGAAAATAAACAACGTATACATTCATGTATGATCATGTTTGTCACAGTGGAGAAAAGATAGAACAGAAACCTGAACATTTGGCTTACCATCCAACAAAGTTTTCCAGGCTCTCCCACTCAAACCTAAATGTGAAACTCACCTTTGACAGCAGGTTATTTAGTTCATGCGGATGTAGCTTTACAACATCTCCCAGTTGCTGAGCAGCAGCTTTTCTGGTGACGGGAGTCGTCCCTGTATCCAGCAAAATAAACAGACGTTCTAACCTGGAAAGAGCGAGAAGAAAATATTTTTGACAAAATGTTTTACAGATATTTGAGGAAGCCTTAAAGGGACAGTCCACCTACATATAAACAACGATCATTATTCGAGTGGTGCAACATGAATGAGTATTTCTTTTGTGAAACACAACAGAATACATTACTGGAAATATTCAATAAGGACAATAATGGACAGTGTAGAGTGGACGTCAACATTCTTCAAAATATCTTTTGTTTTCCCCAGACAGCCGGTATGGACTGACAGGGTGCAACGAAAACATCATGTTCCTTTTTTGTGTTTCACATCACATACATTAAATTACATGTCCATGAAGGCATATATTTACATCAAATGCTATACAACCAAATGTCCTCTGCTCAGATACAGGTCACGTTCAAATTATAACATGTTTGATGGCATACTGTAGATAAACAACAGTGATGCACAATATGTGTTAATTGTTACATAGATGATGTACAGCTAGCTTCCCACACACCACCATGACAGACAGTGTAAATAACAGAAGATGAATGAACTACAGGACCAGAGATGATGAAGAAAGATAAATTAATGTTGACTTTGGATCATTGGATGACACCTCGTGGGGTTAGTGCACTAATAATCACCCCTGGATGTACACACTACCTAGAGACCAACCAGCATCAAACAGACCCATTACAGCAAAGTACACAGCAGATGACGTCATAACACGGATAGAACGCGACACTGCTAATGTATGACGTATCACAGGATATCAAACCCCACGTTTGGCGAGTTGAATCATGGGATTGTATTCTGCAGTCTCCAGTAAATGAACATTTGAATGTTATGACGTCACGTATCAGACGTTAGGCGCAGCATAACTGACCGTTATTTTAAATGTTTAACCGTTACTAACGTACAGTTTGACAGACCCCCCCACACTACATATTTATAATTAAATATTTAAAAAATAAACACGAGATAACGTTACTAAGCCCTCAGCAAACCGGCAACCGTGAACGGACCCACCTTGAAACGGCCATGGGAACGGTATTGAGTCCGGTTTGGGGTCCGGCGCGGGGGTTTCGGGTTCAGGCCCGAACTATCGCACGGCGCCTCAAAATCGCCCTGCTTTTTTAATAAATATCTCCCACGGCGCCCGGAGACGCTGCGTAACAGACACACCACCGCGCAGATCAATTCAGCCTTCAGCGCTTCCCCAGACGCGATATTTAACCGAATAACGGGGGGGAAGTAATTTTGTTGATCACAAAAGAGAAGCCAGGCAACTGGTTTTATACGAGAAGCCATCTTGCATTTATTCCTTCCTCCATGGCAGGTGCGCTGTGATTGGTTACATGGTCTCCCGCTGACCAATCACAACGCGCCGTTCAGAGGAAGCCCACAGAAGAGGAAAGAGCCAGCACCGGAAGTGCGTTTGTTTTATCTTTAGGTTATTCAGTGGAAAGATAGTTCGATGATTGTTTGAGCAGGAGTTAAATACGATTTTGTTTTAAAATCGAGTATTTGATTATGCAATCAAAACTTACATTGTGCTTGAAATTATAGAGTATTTTAATATCTAATTAGAAATAATAAAAGTTTATTTTTGGTATGTTGAAAATAAAAAAAAACAAGTTTTGCTGAGAAATAGATATAACTGATTTATTATTAACATATTTACCAAACACCAAAAGGGACTTTTGTTTAAAGGCTAATTTAATTAAATTGTAAATTTAATTTAGTTGTAAAATAAATGTTCAGACTCTTTATTGTTTGCTTGAATGATGCTGTTATGGCTAATGCATCTGACAAAATACATAAAGTTAATTTCAATGCAAATTTTAAGTTAAAAGCCAAACTACAGTAGTTTTAGATGGATATGTTTTGGTGGTTGGAATGATTTCTCTCTGAGTTTTGGCATCATCTGGTGGTGATAAACAGTTTGATCATCATTGTGTCCTGGAATAAAACTTCTGCACTGAAAAACACTTCAACATTATCTTTATTTCAACTGACTGTTATACATATTAACTTACATGAAAGGTTTTGCATTAGTTCAGATTATGTATTCAGTAATACATCAAATTAATGTTGAACATTTGTCATTAGACTGTTTGATTCTGATTTGCACATCTTTTCATTAAATCAAAAAGTATTTTATTTGTTAAACTCTTCCATTTCCAAAAAATGAATTTAGACCAAATAATATGCCGATGACATTGAACTACACATTTATCACAAGATTTATCCTAAAATGCAGCACAATTAAAACCAAACTCATTATGATCAATTACTCTTGCTGATATTGTAATTTCAGTCATTATTTTTGATTAAATTAATTGACCTAGTTTTTACCTCTTTGCCTTGAATACATTTTCACACATTGGAAAGAATTGTAACACTGTGTTTTAACTAACCCTTATATGTATGTTTTAAAGCCTTGTATACATAGGGAAAAATGTTTGTAAAACCAGCGTCAAAGGTGCTATATTAAGACAGAGTTGTGCGTCAGTCAGAGTCTTAAGGTGTCATGTTGTGGAAAGCTTATGATTTTTGTCCTGGGTGTAAAAGGTAGACAAACCTGTAGACCTGGTTTTGTGTGGCAGCACATGACTGTCTCTCTGTAGTTTAGAAATCACAGCATTCAAGAGAGCAAACACAACAGGAAGATATACTAAGAAACACAAATGTTATACTTTGTGGGGGTAAGAATATTTGTTTTTATCTTAAGACAATTTATGTATATAATATATGCTACAATATTTCTCTATGCTGTACATCAGTAACTGTATAGAATTGGGTCAAAAATTGTTCAACATTTCCTGAAAGTAAAACTTTTTTTTTTAGATTTTTTGTGTTTGTAACTAGCATATGTTAAAGTCAAAGTCAATTTATATCTTGTGTCCAAATTTATGATGAACTTTTGTTTAAATTCCTGGTCAATAACAGACAAAAATTGTAAATTATGTTTTCCTAGAGATCAAAAACTCTACACACAACAGATGTGTAATAAGAAATACATTTTTAAATACCATAATGTGCATAACTCACAAATACTGTTTATGTTGGCTGTAATATGGAATAATGACTCAATTAACACATATTCGCTTCACCCACCAACAGGTTGTTTTCGGACTTATTGGCATAATAATGTGCATGTCCAATGGTCTCAGTCAGGTAAGACAATCACTTAATATGTTTTCCTTACTGGTTAATCTGGTTCTAAAACTTACAAACAAATGGCACATGATTATTTGTGTCATTATGTCTTTTGTGCATAGAAGACATTTCAGAGAATAATTTGAAACAAAAGAAGGTGGGGAGAAGTTAATCGCTTCTATGTAACACTGCCATTATGTGTTAGTTTGATGTATTAATAAAAAGAGTTTCCTTCATCAAACTAGTGTATCTTTTCTTCAGAAACCAAAGCTGCTGCTTTGAATAAAGATGACAGATCACCAACGAATCACAAAAACTGAATCTTTATAAGCTTTTGTGGTTCATATTTGTGAATCAATAAGGAAGACATCCTTATTTTGTCTTAACTCTTTTTTCCATGCTTTTGTTTTTAAAGACTTGATCTTGAATGATTTCTATTTTTATGATATAGAAAACCCCCAGAGGTGGCAATACTGCTGATAAAAACCTGTTTTTCAAAAAGGTGAAATAATCAAGAACATGATTCATATCTGTATGAATTATCTCAAGCATGAGGAACGAAACGAAAAATAATGCTTACTAAATGAAGTTGGCTGTTTTCTTTCAGTGGAAAATAAATGAAAAGGAGCTTCATCTCATTACCAGACTGCTTTCTGTTGGCCTGGTGGATGCAGATCCAAACACTCTTCATCATATCAAAGAATACAGAGATCTGAGAGGATCTTCATCATGAAGGAGGTCCTGTCACATAAAAATGTGATCAAGGAAACGATAAGAATTTTTTTTGTTTTTTGTGGTGACAGGAACCTGAACCTGTAAATCATGATAAAATAATAGACAATTTGTTCTGGTGGAATGGACCAAGAGGATTATAATTTTTTGTAGTGCACATTTGAACCCATTCTTATGAAGAAGATCATATATTGTATACCGGTCCAGATCACCGATCTATAAATTACCAGTTGCTTTAATGTTTTCATCAGAAACAATTATTGTGAACAGAAATATCTTACAACAAGAGAAACAAAGTAACTTCATTGGTGAGACCCTTGTTACGAGCCTATTCTATGGTTACCATTAGGGGCAGATATAAAATTAATACATTTTAACTGGTAAAAAATCAATGGACAATAATAATCTTTTAATGTCACATGAGCTTAGCTAAATTATCAATTTTGAATTTTGAATCAAAAGTAATTGACCAATGCTCCTTAAGGAATAAGAATAATGATCCAGATAAACACTCGGTCCATGCATAATCCATATTGATAATTGAACATAATGATGATATATATAATGATGACTGTATACTTTCTTACTTAAAACTGATATATCAGGTGTTGCTGATATAAGGTACAAAACATTAGTTGGGAAGAGACTTGTTTGCATGTCTTAACTAGTTTTAAAAAACAATAAACAAATATACAGCAACACCTACTCTTGTAAATATGTAAATCTGTTACTAAAATAAAATATACTTCTAACAATATATGTTTGACCTGATTTTATAAGAAATGTAATTAAATAAATGTTACATTTTAATTGTCAGAGCCAAATAGATTTAAGCCTGATATCAACGGAAATGAAAAATGTTTTTTCTTATATATGCAGTATATAGTACTACATATACTACAAAAAGAACCACAAAACCAAATCCTTCATTTGTGTAGTATAGTGTTAAACTCTTCAAGTCTTAGAAATCCTCCACATGAATAAATGCCATTCTCCTGAAATCACACTAAACAAGATCATTTACAACCTAATGAATCTCTATATGAAATAAACTTGAGGAATAAATAGTATATTAAAGACAACATAAAAATAAATGTTCAACTGTGGAAGGGTCATGTATCTTTGCTTGGGATGTTAAGGGTTGTGAGTTTTTCATAAATCACAGCACTAAAGAAACAAAAAACGGCAAGAAACAATCATATCTGAGGCTTTCATGAAAGTCCTTTGTTTGACCAATTTTTATAATTTCCAATTTTACTGTAAAGAAATTGCCCTTTTTCAATATAATATAGGAAGACATGCATGCTGTCATATCAGTCAACAGTTAATATAAGATTTAATGTAAGGAGTAAAACATTGCTATGAATATTCCAGTTCTCTAGTGAGACATCCCTAGAATAAAAAATCATTATTTTCTGAATGTGTCTCAAAGAAGATCTGTACATCTCTCTTAAAACTATTGAGTTCTAGAAATCTCCCACATCATTGCCTCTATTTTATATTTTACTTTCAGGCAAGGGTCTTTAATACCTTCCTTGAGACAGGACAGTATAGAGCTGAGAGGAAAGTTTTTAGTAGAGATAGGGGAGATGGTTGGGCAAGGGACTGTCACGATGATTTGGTCAGATTTATGGTAGACTTAAGTTAAGGATATTATGATCATTTTAACATACCCAAGTACAATGAAAATGTTATAGAATTAAAGACTTATTGTTTGTTATTAGTAATGTTTACATCAGCAATATTCAAAATAGTTACTTACAAAAGTTATTTAAAAGAATACATATCTAGATAACTCATAGACATGTTAATGTCCACTAACTGTATGCATCATTGATATATATCATAGATTTGATATAAGCAGAAGAAGAATGGATGCAGACACCTGTAAACTGCTGGCTTATACAACAAGTGTAATGTATTTTGTAATTATCATCATGTTCTGGTAATGCCTGGATGGTCCCTGCCTGCAGGAACAAAGGAATAAACGTTATTTTAGTATAAGTAAACTACACATGTTCTCAGGGGGCTCAGGGGGCTTATCAGAAATATTCCAATGAAATACAGTATATTCTTCTCAAGTCTCTTACCCCAGATTTTTTGGTTTAATGTTTGTCCCAACAAGTACAAAAGCGACACCACAAGCATGTTGTTAAAAAAGAAAACCATCAAGCCAGCGTTGCTAAACATTCCAAGTAATGGATAAACCCAGACTCCAACAGTCTGATATACCCAAATCACCCTAAAGAACATAAAACATTAACAAATGTAAGATTTAAAATGTGTATTGCGGAAGAAAACATAAAGTGGATTTGTTAAAACAATGCATTGTGACAAATTGCACATCAGTATTTATTCATTATTCAATAATACAACATTTTGCAGACTTACCATCCTAAGTAAGCAAGGCCAACAACTCCCAAAGCAGTCAAACCATGTTTTGTTTTAGGATAGATATGAGGCTGAAGGAAGATCTCACCCAACAAGATTGGGAGAACAGCAGTGTGCTAAAAGAAAAACACAGAAGACCTGTTTTAGTCATTTTAAAAGTGAATGTTTTAAATATTTTAGTTGGTATAATAAGACTTACCATAGCATGGTTCAGCCATGGTGGGAATATGATGTCCAATGAAGCGGGATAGACCAGTTGTCGGTCGTAGGCATATATCAGCCAAAATAAAAAAACTACAAACTTAAAAGAGAGAACTTGATGAGCAATAATACATTCACATCTTAATTAAACAATTAACAAAATAATTTGTGATTCCATTATAAAACTTTATAATTCTAATAAAAATCATACATCACTATTACATATATTTAAATAATGTCTCATACCATTGACTATCAATAGAGGGCAGAATCCAGAAACATTTGTGGCCTCAAGTTTTTGTAAAAAATAACATGTAAAAAATAAAATGTAAAAAATATTTCACGTATCTTAATAATATAAAAAACAAAAACAAACAAGGTATGTTAACTAAAATATGAGATTTACTTATTTTTACTACAAATTTAAACAGCATTTTTATGTAACTTTAAAGATTTTTAATTTACAAATTTTTGGAGTGTAAATTGTTTCACGTGAGAACATAATCAAACTTTTTCGGGTATTTTTACATAAAACAAATGGCGTTGTTTAATTAAATAATTATGCTATTTTAATTTTGATAAAAAATTAAGTTAATCTGATCAACCAATATATTGGTGTATATAAAAAATTTGGATTTGCTGATTAACGTAGAATTTAATATAGAATTTAATATAGAATAGATATATAGAATAGATATATAGATATATCTTTTAGCTAACTTTCGTGTGATCCAAATCTGTTTTATAACAGGAAAAATTAAATAGGCTTATATAATAATAGGGTTAGGAAGACATGTACTTGACAGCTATATGATTTTTTTAAATCTAAAAAATGTTCACATATCACTCTCCTCCTAAATCAGATGTATAAATATATGTCACATTTTGCTGGATAGTTTCAAAAAACTGCACAAAAACACTGCACAAAAACACAAACCTACCATCCCAACTGGAAACACAAAGACCGAAAATATCAGATCTTTGCAAAGACCCAAAGTTGAGATTCTTGAGTTTTTTCCTACAGGCTGAAGATCATTGATGGACCCTAATCCAAAAAACACCATCTGTAAAACCTAAGAAATAAACAGAACAGTTCGGCATTCAAAGATTCGAAATCTCCATAGATCTTCATGAGACGCATCTTACCAGATTTAAGAAAGTGAGATATTTCCAGGGTCCGCCGTAGACAAATAATCCGGGTGGTAGATCTGCATCTCCTTTTGCATAAATACACTGAATGATAAAAGCATACCAGAAGAAAGCAGCAATGTGGTAAACTTTCTTTAAAATCCCTGTCATGCCTATAGTCTTGAAGTCCTTGTGATTCAAAAAGACAGCTAGCTCTCGACAGTGTTGAGCAAACTTAGTCAAGCCCAGTGGAACACATTCAGATTTATGAGAAGAAAGGCCAGAGATTAGTCTAAACAGTCTTATTAAAGTCCCAGTCTTGACAAAGGTCTTACTGTTTTTCTGGTGACATCACACATGCTGTTCTTTTTTTCACCATTTTGTAATATGGGTTTACATATCACCAAGTAAAAAAATGTCGTTTTGTAACTGTCGCCTGCATGCAGTGTGACTGAGCAGCTCATGATAGATCAATGATGTCACACTCCATGGCAAGGGATTAAACAGGACACATGTGACATACTTAAAGGAAGGGTATTACATACCACAAAATATTTATCCATGTTGTTACATAGCATTCATATTTTTTTCTGCTTTGACATAATGAATTTGATGAGCCTCACTTCTGGAGTTATTATTTGTGAAAAATATCCAGAACGGTACCAAAGGTTAAAAATTACACGGTCGAAAACAGATATTGTGTAAGCTTTAATTTCCCAACACAGGAATCATGAAGATGAATAATATCATTTATTTTAGTTTTTAGTTTTTGGTCTTACTCGTAAATAAGATCAACAACAATGCTTAACAACTTAACAACTGAGCTCCTTCACATGCAATATTGCACAATTTAAAACTTTTATAATGTGTTTAGTCTCTTTTTTCTTTATGTTCTGTAGAAGATAAATTCTCCACATTAGTCTATCGAATTATATATATATATATATATATATATATATATATATATATATATAATATAGATATGGCACATCTTAGAGGACCTGTCCTGGACCACAGACAGCTCCAGTCTAATCAAGAAAGCTCAACATCGCCTGTTCTTTTTGATGACTTATTTGTTTCTGGGATGATATCCGCCTAACGCATTACAGGGACCTAATGTCCTGCCATTGTGGATGTCTAGAGGAAACGTTGTCTGCCATCCGTTTCAGGAGTGTCCGAACTAGAACCAGCAGACTCAGGAACAGCTTTAACCCTTCTGCTATCTCCCTCCTGAACTTTGCCGACTGACCCCTCTCATCCCACACTCCTCTGACCGCTCATTCTGTATTTTGTAACGAATTGATTTGAACATAAATTCTATTGGCCCATAACTGTTTCATGCACAACTTCCATTGCAGAATTTGCACTATAATATAGTTTCACATACATTTACATCTTGATCATAACTCAAAAACTTACAATATCCCATAGCATTTATACAAACTTTATTCAACCTTTAAATTATATAGGTCCATCTGTACATTCTGTACTAAACACATATACGTCTGTTTTTTATATATGCCTTCTCGTACTCGTGTAAATTATATACTTCATCTGTACATTTGTTTAATATGCATATACATTTCATCCTTGTTGCACTTGCTGCTTTTGAACTTTTGGTGGGATGCTAACTGCATTTTCTTACCTTCTACTGTACATGTGTAATGACCATAAAGTTGAATCTAATCTAATCTGAAAAAGAATATTTACATAATAAGAACATTATCACTATATATAAATGTATAATTTTATTGTTTCAATGACAAAACAAGATGTACTTCTTTTAAATCATTGCTGTCCACAAACATAATACACTTTTATATTTGAACTGTTCGTTGTTTTTGTTATTGAAATATCTCTATTCATAATAGAATCCTATATTATGTAGTTGTAAGAATAAGTTTAATAGAATTACCTCAATTTCTATAAAGAAAAGGCTCCACAATAATTTCTTCAAGCATAAAAATAAAGCTTCTTTAAACAAATCCCACTCAATATTCTTTTCAGTATATTGTAACTTGAGTTAAAATTTTAACGGAACAGTTTACATATATATTACAACTTCCTTGTTCTTGTTTGTTAAACAAATTTGTTCACTAAAGATAAAAATCTTTTTCTCGATACCGATATCCATACTGCAGGCTGTACATTACAGAAATTCAGATTATTGATATAAACAGGTACAAAAGAAATATAAGCCCTATCAGAACCTTATCCAGCAGGTATGAGTTGTTTTCCTGTCTTTCGTCACACTGTTCATCTCTATAAAGGATCTGTTCATTAGTTCATGCATGACACAAGAGCACTCTGCAGTCTTCATGTTAAGTCTTGCAGGTAGGGAGCAATATTTTTGGTAGCAACACATTAGAAAATACTTTTTACACATGTTTGTGCAGGTTCACAGTTATGAGGTAAGACTGAAGGAAATATAAGCCAGTGTTGCTTCTCTCTTCTTGTCCAGTATTTTCATCGCTCTTCCAAACAGTTTAATCCCAAATTAAGAGGCCTGAAAATACACAAGTTTATTTGCTTGAGCAATGGAAGGAATCGTAAATTTAAAGACATTTGATTTTTGTATATCGAGCTTGACATTTGGGATCAGTTCTCTTTAAATAAAAAATAATAATTTACTGGAAGAAAAAAGCTTGAAAATAAATATTCAAAAACTGAGAATGAAACATTTTTGAAATTGCCTAAGGAGACACCAAACTCTTTCATTCAGCAATGTTATTTTAATTTACTAATATTAAACCTTTCAAAATTACACTAAATATGTCTTATTAGAAAATTTGACATGAAAATAAATTTATTTATTTATTTATATCCAGTATAAATATATAAAGAATGAAATGATAAAACATATTATCAAAACTGCTTAAAAATATCAACAAATTTGCATGACATAAAGTATAAATTAAATCTATAAATTACCTCAAAGCGGCTGTATACTCTTCTCTCCTTCCTCATTTTGTCCATCTTTTGCAGCAACAATTCCTTCTCTTCTGCTGAAGCCTTGGAGGACCATGTCCTTCCTGTTAAACTCAAAGGATGTTGTTCTGCAGATGTAACCCCGCTCTCTTTATCCTCATTGGCTACAGCAGGAGTCTGTTTGGTTTTTTGGTTCTTAGCTGAAATTTGCTCTAAAAGGACTTTGGTGTCATCTCTAAGGTTGCTACATGAGATGACGTTTGCTGTAGACGACTGATGGGTGGAAGGAATGGATTTGGGATTTTCTGTCACAGCAGACTGACTCTTTGCATTCTCTGCACTGTTTGATGTCACAATGCTTTCGGATTTTGTTAAGTTGGTTCCAGAGTTTTCTACTACTAGTGTTGTCCGGTTGCTTTCAGTTGACGTAAAAACAGACTCCTCATGTTTGTAAAGCTCATCCATGGGTTTTGGATCATTTAAAGAACTAGATTCCTGAGCAGGGTCTGTTGAGAACTCTGCGGAATCAGGAATCTCATTTGAATCTACACTAGCATCCACATTGTTGACCACAGATGTTGATGCGTTGGCCTGTGCTTGTTCTAGGGAGGAATTAAGTTCCATCTTACCATCATCTGTCTGTGGACATGATTTTTCTGATGAAGGTTCAGCCGTGACACTTTGCGATGTGTTTTTGTGCTCTGGAGTCACTTTGGTAGTGGGAATGGATTCTTGTTTGCTCACATCTCGACAAATATTATCATCTTTTTGCTCGGAGGTAGCCAAACTGGTTTCTTGTAATTCTGAAGTTGGCAAGACAACTTTTGATTCACTCTCAGCTGGATTGTGTTCATGTTCATGTATTTCATCCATGTTAGTTTCTACTGTAGGTTTGCTAACCGAGCCTGTCTGGAACAATAAGTGACTATCTGCCGGAATGGGGTCGCTAAAGGAGATAGTCTGAGGAGATAATGTAACTTTTAATGTGTGGGGAGATGCAGTTGCACACATGGTGTCAGTGGGGTGTTGGGTGGTTTCACAATCTGTTGAATTGGGATGATTAGAAGTGTCTAACACCAATCTAGTAGGGTTTGGTGGAGATTTATCTGATCCAGTAGACTCGCAGCCTAACTCTGTGACTGACTCAGTGGGATATTGGGAGTTGTCTAGTGATTCAGTTGGCTCTTCAAAACACTCTGTCTCTTTTGGGTGTTGGGATGGTTCATTTTTATTTGTATATGGGAGGCGAGAAGGGTTCCCTACGAATGCAGAGGGCTTCTGAATAGAGTCTGCCTCTTTTGGGGGTTCAGAGGATTGAGTTTCTTGCCCAGTGACTTGTTGAGAAACATCTGCTTCTGTTGAAGAAGACTTTTGGGAAGAGTCTGTTCCTGTTGCAGTTGACTGCTTGAAACAATCCGTCTGGTCTGAGGTGGATTTTAGGACCACTTCAGTTTTAATCTCAATTGCATGTTGTGAAGAGTTAGACTCTTTTACAGGGAGGGTTAGAAGAGATTCTACCTTGTTTCCATGTGGGATTTCCATGTGTTTATTTTCTGTTGGGGTTTTGAAAGATTGCACCTCTGATGGGATAGGCGTTTGAGAAGAGTCTGTTGTATTAGGTTGTTGAAAAGATTCTCCTTCAGTTGCATCAGAGTTTTGTGTAGTTTTAATTTCTGTTCCGGAATGCGCTTTTAAAGATTCTGCAACAGTTCCAGTGGGGTTTTTGGCATGTTTGGTTTCTGTTGCATTGGGGATTATCGAAGAGTTTACTCCGAATGTAGTCGACTGTTGACAAGAGTCTACATTCATTGCTGTAAGTTTGTGTTGCAATGCTTCTGTTTTCAATGCATTTGACTTTTGAGCCTGTTCATTTTCTGTTGTCAGGGAGTATTGCAATGATTCTTCCACAAAGGTAGGTTTGGTTTCTGTTTCAGATGGTACTCTGGAATATGTCTCATCTAGTCCAGGTGGCTTTTGGAAAGACTCAGCATCCACTATTGTTGGTTTTTGGGCAATATCTCCATTTTCTGTTGCAGAGTTTTGTTGCCGTGAAAAACTTATTGCTGCTGTGGGATGTGGTGCAGAGTCTGTCCCTTCAATTGGGGACTCTAGAAGAGATTCTGACTCAGTGGCAGTGATTTTTGAGGAATTTTTACTTTCTGTTACAATGGAGATTTCGGAAAGGTTCATCCCAAAAGTAGTGAGCTCTTGACCAGCATCTACCTTTATTGCAACTGCGTTTAGGTCTTGTTCAGTTTCTGATGCAGTGGGGTGTTGCACAGATTCTGTCTCAGTCAGTGACATAGTTCGAGTTTGATCATTTTCTTTTGCAAGCGTATGTTGCAAATCTTCTGTCTCAATTGTTATGGGTTTTTGGACATGTTCATTTCCTGATGCATCTGTTTCAGTTGCAGAGGTATTTTGTGCATTTTCATTCTCTGCTGTAGAGGGAAGCTTGACAGACGTCACCTCTAGTGCATTTGGCCGTTGATAAGAGTCTACCTCTGCTATAGTGGAGTGTTGGAAAGTGTCTGCCACAGATGCAGGGGATTTTTGTGAATGTTTATTTTCAGTTGCAGTGGCCTGTTGGAAAGATTTTGCGTCTTCTGCCGCAGAGTGTTGAACAGATTTACTTCCAAATGCTGTTGGTGTTTGATTGGTTGATCTTTCTGTTTTAGAAAGTTGTTGAGATAACTCTTCTTTCATTACAGTAACCTTTAGGGAGGTGTCTGTTTTAGTTGCAAGAAGATTTTCTAAAGATGCACTGTTTGCTTCAGTGTGTTGTTGGGAAGAGCCTGCTTTTGTATTTAGGGGGTCTTGGGAAGAGTCAGTTTTTAGTTGCGTTGGCTTTTGAACAGGTTTTTGGGCATGCTCATTTTCACTTGCAGTGGTATGTTGGGAAGCCTCTGCCTCAAATGCAGAACGTTTTTGGGGTTCCTCACCTCTCGTGACAGACTCTGCTTCCTTTGTAATGGGGTTTTTAGATATGTTTTCTGTTGATGCAGAAATGGAGACACCGGTTTCAGCAGTAGAAATGACAGGGTGTAGATCTGTATTTATTAGTTTTGACCCTGGAAGTGTATTTACAATATCACAGTTCTGTATTAAACTGGAATCTTCATCTACAATATAAGACATTGGGGTTAAAATATTGGGTGGCGTCTGTGCAGGTGTTTGGCTGGATTCCTTTGGAACCATGTTTAATGGTTGAATACTCTCTTTTAAACACTCATTAAAAGTAACAGATTCTTTTGGATTGTGTGCACTTTGTGATAAAGCAGTATTTAGTAAATTAGAATCAACTTGATTTTGTGAGAGACTGGTCTCAACTGAAGCAATCACCGAGAGAGCTTCAACATTTCTTGTACATGGTTTTGAGGGTGAACTTGTGACTGGTTGCAAAGACGTTTTAGATAAAGGACATATCTGCTTTTGTGTAGATTTCTGTGGGTCTGCACTTGTTTCTATGGCTGGGCTTAAAGTCGGAGCTGTGTCTTTGAGCAAAGACTCCTCTGCAAGTTTTTTCTTAAATTGAATTTTTTCAGCATCTGTAGCTCTATGCAGGATGTCTTCAGTAGTCTCCTTATTCACAAATTGGGCTTCTTGAATTGCTGGTTTTGTGGAGGTTGCTTTATTACCCCAATCACTTTTTGCTTTTCCACCCATTACTTTTTGTGCTTCCGATTTCTCGGGTGCTTCAGATATCTTTGGGGTTTTATCCGGATTGCTTTGAGAAGGTTTGGATGCTGCTAGTTCTGCTTTGCGTTTTGCTGCCAATTCTTTGAAATATTTAAGTCTACAGTCTGGGTCATTCATATCCATAAAAGATGAAGATCTTTGCCACGTGAAACATTCATCTCTTTTGTCTTCAAGAACTGTTAATTGTGTTTCTGGTAGTGTTTTTTCTTGTGCAGGACCCTGAGAGTTAACCGCACCAACATCGGAATCAACACCAATTTTGTTGAGTGAGGTCTCAGACCGTGCAGACTCAATGGCTTGATCATCAACTGTTGCTGACCTCACAAAGTTGCTCCACTGAAATGGCTCTCTAGCACTGACCCGCCTTCTATCCATGATTTGTGATACACGGGCTGTAAGTTTTGAGGCCTCATCCTCATTATTTTCTCCTAAAGCATCTTTTGGGTCTTCTGATGTATTCAACTCTAAATTTGAACTAAATATCAGCGAGTGTCTTAATCTGGAACTTCTCTGGACAGCACGGTTTGGTTTGCTCCTGAGAAACTCTTCACCAAACAAGTTGATCTCTTTTGGTTTTCTAATTTGCGTCTCCTCCACTTTGTCGCCTTCAGTTGTGCAAGAAGACTCAGATGTTGGTGGTGTTTTTATAGCAAATTGCATTTTTATAATTTCTGTCATGTCTGGTTGGTGGTCTGAACCAAGAGTTAAAGGGGAACTGTTACGTATCTGGTTAAAAGATGGATTGTTCCTAGATGGGGGCATCATTTTGTTAAAATCAATCATTCCTGGTCTGATTTCCGCTCCCATGGCACCTCCAGGTCCATCAGGAACAAAACATGGAACGTTATCAGATAAGTCTGATCCTTCTATTTCAGGAAAATCCATATCTCCTCCATCATCGTATGCACTAAGGTATGAGCTGATCCTCCAATCACGCAAGCCCTGCTTCTGGTTCACATCCTGTGGTTTGCGGTTTGTGTTGAAGGAACGTTTCTGGTCTGGTAGGTTTGGTTGCGTGGGGGATGTCTGACAAGCATAAGACTGACCCACACTGTGTCTTCTGGTGTTTGACTGCGCAGGTAAAAGTAAATTCCTGGCACCATGTCCGTCCTCCACAGGGGTTTGAGACTTCAGATATCTTTGGCAATGGTCATAAGCACCGGGTGTTTGGGGCTCATTTACATCAGGAGGGTATCCAGCCCCAGGATACTGATCTATGTGAGGGCCTTGGCCTCTAAATCTGCCATACTGTTCATATTCAGGCTGTAATCCACCACCTTGGTAATAACCGGGTTCCCTTGCAAAGTGGCCTCCTTTAGGCACTACTCCCTCCATGAACTGTTTGCTTCTCATTGCTGGTTGCTTTTGAGGTGGAATATATCCATAGTCAGGTACATTCGGATATCCATGCCTTTTGAAGCCAACCATGTCTATTGGTCCTCTCATTTGTCCACCTTGCTCCATAAAAGGATGATTCTCTCGAAATGGTTGAGTTGCAGGTTCAATGTTTCTAAAGGGTAACATTTTGTCACTCACGATCATATGACCATGTCTTTCAGGAAGCATATTTGGATATTCTCTGTTAAGCATATGGGTCTTTTCCATGTTGAGAATGCCTTCATTTATATTGCTGGAGTGTGACATATTTGCCAAAACCTTTTCGACATTTAATGGGTCAGAGTGAGCAAAGAGAATCCGAAACTCTTCATCAAAGGTGGTCACAAGCTGTCCGAGAAACAAATGCGCGAGGCAGCGATGTATCTTCTCAAAAGACCACATGAAACTGCAACACACAAGAGGAAACATGTGTTTACTAACATACAATATAAGAGCAAAGCTTAGATTAGCCCTGAAGTTTGTGGTCTATATAACCCCAGATCTTAATTTTTGGTTTAACCTATTTAAATCTCCGTAGTTGTAAATTTTCTAAAAAAAGTAAAAGACAATAATACACATACCTATAGTTTCCAGTTAACACAGCATTGCAATCCACCAGTATGAAGCGATCCATCATCTGTCCTTTAAAAGATTTGCCAGTGTTGCAAAAATATGTAGTGCCAGGCACAGTCCTTACTCGCAGTAACTGCATTAACAAAAAATAATATTAGTTTTAAAAATGTTATACTCATTCAAAAACAAAATAAAGTTACACCCTTCCAATAATTGAATACTTCATACCCATCACCTC
Source organism: Triplophysa yarkandensis (assembly GCA_033220385.1). Classification (NCBI taxonomy): domain Eukaryota; kingdom Metazoa; phylum Chordata; class Actinopteri; order Cypriniformes; family Nemacheilidae; genus Triplophysa; species Triplophysa yarkandensis. The sequence continues at coordinate 6,010,974 of CM065665.1, forward strand.
TTCAATTGTCTATCAAATGCATAGTATCATGAGATTAAGTCATTTTTGATTTAAGATGTTGTCTAATTTCGGTTTAGATTTTCTATTTGCACTTTTTCCATTTTTAATAGGTTCGTGACAGAGCAAAAGAGAGGTAATTAGGATAGGGAAAAGACCACAAGCATGGACCCGAACTTGGATTGGATATAGTGTCTATATTTCAACAGGCTCCGTTTAACATTTTGGTTCCGGGTTTGACTATGATATACTCAGCCATAAACAGATCAGCTAGAATAAGGGCCTCTATAACAAGTGCCCTCATTAAGATACTCATTGCTAAACACAATAAATGTTGATGTATGTTTTTGAAGAGCTTTAATTCACATGACTAAAGTTAATTCACTCTTCAAAGTATTGCTTAACTTAGTGTTTCCAACGTTTTCTTTCAAGGACCCACCTAGATGTAATGATCTATTTCAAGACCCAGCAACACCTCTTCTAGATAATAGTGGTTTTACTTTCCTTTTAAAGTAGTTATTTCCATTGAATGGTGAAACTTTACTGCCAAAATACTTGATGATAAGCTATCAATAAATTTGTTATTACTAAACTGCTTTTGTTTTATTCACAGGAACAGCCTTCCAGGACCCACTATTAGTAATGGTTGACCATTACAAGTTGTAAAAACTTATTTACTCATCATTCTTTTCATTTCAAACCTATATGACCTTTTTTCTTCAAATTTAGGGAATGTCAGTTACCGATTAACAGCGGCACACATTGAATTTTGTGTTCACACACTAGAATTGAATAGATATTGCTGTTATACATTCGTGGAAAAATCATTTTTTGTGTTTCCTCTTAAAGAAAGTCATACAGGTTTGAAATGACAATACGCTGAGTAAATGATGTCAGAATTTTTTTTTGGTTGAATTATTACCAACTTGTTTGAACACATGGGACTTTGAAAAAAGGAACCTACTTTTATGTCATCCAAATTCACCCTGCAGTTGTTCACCATTGAAACGAAATGGTGCGCATTCAGTTCATCCAAAAGAATATAAACAGCCACACCACGCCTCACTGCATTCAGAATATCAGCGAAGATATCAACATCTGTAAACATATCCATCACCACAGCAATAACCTGAAGCGAAAAAAAAAGTATTAAAAAAAGGTAAAAGTACAAAAAGTATAAAAGACTGATAAAAAGCCATGATTAATGACTCATGATTAAAAGCCATGAGGAATTTAGATACATACATACCTATTAGATAATACATACATAGAGACATGTGTACTTTTCTACTGATATTTTGGATAAATATCAGAATAAATCATAAACTAAACAAAAACCAACCTGTTGTGCGGTCTTGATCATTCGGCGGACTTGCACTTTAATACTGGGCATCTCGGGATCGGGTGGGTTGACCAGCGTGGTGACCTCTGTGGGCCCAACAAATCTAAGCTGCTGTGGCCAGCCTAAATCCAGACTAGGAGCGTCAAGATCCGAATGAACCGGCCAGTAAGTGTCCGAGGAGCCGTCTCCATCATCAGCCATGTATCTCCTCTCTGACTGAGCCGTCCAACGCGGAGTCCGGACCATGCTTTTGATATAGTCGATCTCTGTCTGCGATAAGAAGTCAACCACATTTGCTTCCTGTAGAAATCCATAATAGCCGTCCAAGTCACCATCAACCAGGGCATCGATAGCCATTCGGTACTCCTCACGGTAATGAGGGGGGAGGTAGTTGGGGTCCAGGGGGTTGTCCCCAGCAGAGGAACACTGAGACCGATGAGCCATGTTTCCACCTGCACAAATGGAGTCCGAGAAAGAAACTGATCTGTTTCAATGACAAGGGGAAGACATATCTGTTCCACATCAGGACAACCACATGTTTTTAAGCACACTAAATAGAAACACATAACCTACATTTACTTATTTACAAAGTTAAAATGCAAATATTAACTTACACTTACTAGCAACTTTTCATAACCATGTGTACAATAAACAATTAAAGCTATGGATTCTGGTTAAGATGGTTTGTATTAGTTTGAAACAAATTCCAAACAACACATTGAGGAAGTTTGTTATGGTTTCATAATAGTGTAATAGAAACTATTAGAATTTCTCCTTAAATGAACTTTGACTTGTAAGAAGTTACATGAACACACATGAAACATATATTTATGTATGTATGTTATATTTAACAGTGTGAGAACACTGATTACAGCTAAACGAAACTAAACAACAAAACTGCTTTTTTAAGCCTCAATATAACTTTAGGATTAAAGTTGAAACACATCTCCTAACATATCATCAGTGTAGTTTAAACATGTAATAAGTGATGTATAGAGTTCATCACATCTGCTTTAATAACATCTGGGCGTGACGAACAATATAAAGATCACCATCTGTCATCTAAAGCCACCAACACTTTATTCTGTAATAATATCAACAGATCGAAGTTGTCACGGAGGAGTTTCTCTTCCGATCCTCTGTTACAATGTTGCGTCGCGAATCCTCAAGCAAATCTTGCGCTCCACGCCATTGCACTACAAATTATGGGATGGAAAGAGGAAATGGACTTCATACGCGTGTGTTTAAAGTCGACTTACCTCTTTACAATGCTTTGATTTCCTGTACAAAAATCCTTTCATCGATATTTGTCCGTCATACCGCACGAACAGAGGCTTCAACTTTCACTCTGTCTGCCAACAAGCGCACACACACGCGCGCGCGCACAGGCACACACACGCACACACACGCACGCATGACGCACGCACACACACACACACACGCGCGCGCACAGGCACACACGCACGCACAAACGCACGCACGCATGCACACACACACACACACACACACACACACGCATTGCAGATCCTGTTTGTTTTTGTGTACAAGTGAAACTTGCTTAATAATATCTGGGGATTTTGTTCCACTTTAGTTTATTCATCTCTTATTGAATACTGGACTCATAGTAGTTCATACTTCTCCATCCTGTTCAATCTTTAACTGTGAACACATGTAATTCACCAGAAGATGAATGACACATGGATCTTAACATGTGTGTCGGACATCACATAGGTCAAAGGTCAGCATGAGAAGACTTTGGGTTACAAATCCCTGGGATGAAAGGTAATAAAATGCTGGCTTCCGGGTAATAACGTCAACATGTCAACCTGTAATGAAAACCCTAATTTAACTATAGCACAGATTTAAACATTTGGTACATCAGACACTCAGGTCTCTCTGTAAGTTTGTAAAGCATTTGTTTTATTTTCAGTGCAGGAATTTTCATACTCAAGTCACCATTTGCAGGATTGTCACATCCATAATGCTACATACTGATAACCAAACACATACAACTGAAAATATTGGGACTACTTGATGATCTATGAGAAATGTCCAGTTGGATATTATTGCTTCTGGTTTGTGCATTTTAATGCAAAGAAATTCTACAAAGTTTGTCATCTCCCATAACTATGTTCTTTTCTGTCATGTCTATAATCCATGTTTATTACTTTTTTAAACAGAAAACTTGTGCAGATCAGTATATTGTCAACAATATAGTTTTATGTTACATCTAAATTGCATAATGACACATCCATAATGTTGGAATTGCTCTTTCAATAAGTGGATAAAGGATCACACTTGTATACGAATAGTTTTGGATTCATGTTATGCAGGCATTAGGGTCACCCAGCATCCTGTCACACCACGACCATCTCACAACAAACCACAAGGATTGACTTCCTTCTGGTTCATTTTCTGAATGTTAATGCAAAAGCAAACATTGCAAAATGCCCGTTGACCTTATAAATACTGAATGTGGAAATGCTTCAGAAGCTGATTGCGTGATTACATTAGAAAGGAAGAGCTCTTTTCCATAACACTGTGCCAAGTTCCAAAATAAAAAAAATGAGTTTGTCATTCCATTTAGTCCTGAACTGAACATTTTCAATTCTCCATCAATATTTACATGCCATTTTAGTCTTAATGCGATATGCCCTCTCGACCTGTCCGAGTTTTTTCAATGCAATCCCAGCTGGCAATGCTTTGAAGCAATTGTTCTTGTTCAGTCTTTCAAAATGAGTGCTTTAAACTCTGTGAACACTTTTGAAGGCCTGGATGAGCAAATGAGACACCTGGGGTTAAAAAAAGACCGACTAGACATTTGCATATATTTGATTCAGATTTAGTTATAGCAAGTTAGAGTCCCTGATCTCTTATATTTCATGTTATCTTTTTTTAAGACATCAACCAACATTAAAAAAAGGTATTGAAAACAACTTTGAATTTATTAACCACAACAGACAATTTTAACAGAATAAATTGAATATTAACAAAATGTATGGGTCCTAGTAAAAAATGTCACTTTCCAAAAACTATTCAAATGAATTCTTCAAATATACAAATAAACATAACTAAATAAACTAACAGTGTGTATTTTCTCTTACACTGATAACCTTAGAGGTTCTTTGTCCGGCTATATGGCTCCTCGATGAACCATTGACAAAAGAAAAGAAGGTTTTAATGATTATGAAGAGATCTGTAGTTCTTAGAGTACAGCAGAATATGAGAAGTTCAAATGGGAATTCTCCTTTCTGACATGCTCATCCACACCCCTTGTACACAGTTTTACAGCTGGCTTATATTTACATTTTCTTATTGGGATCTACTTCTACGTAATCCAACCATTACATTTCCTTTTTTATTTGATGTCAAATTGATTACGTCACATAATAAATCTGGCCTTACACATCCACCGATTAACTCTGCAACACACATAACGCACGTTTCTAGGTTACCTCAAAATATTTTCGACATTATATGTAATATCGTATTTACACAATGATGCAAAGCTTCGTACAATATGTATATGAAATATAATCCGTCTTTGTTGGAAAGTCAGTGTTCCGTTTTTGCTTACATTGTGAGCACCAGCTTTTGTGAGGGGCAGATGCTGAGTTAAGAAAACCAAATTTGTTAGTCTACAAAATACAATAGAAAAATACACAACACAATGGAAGTCAATAGTCCAGAGTTAAACGTGTTTGACTAGAACAGAGTTTCTGCTTTCAGGAAAGCAGTCGACCTGCATGCACAAATCTCTTTAATCAAAAGTTACTTCGTTTAACACATACACCTATTAATATAAAATACACACTAAATTGCATGCTTCTTTTTTGATGAATGGTGAGATTTGGTGTAATAAAAAACTAAAGATTATTATTGGTATAGTTCACCACCAAATCTAAATTTGGACATTATTTACTCACCCTCTCGTTATTTCAAACCTGTATGACTTTAATTTTTCCATAGAACACAGGAGAAGATATTTTTTTTAAAGTTACATAGAGCACTGCCAACCCTTCACATCTTTTGAATGAACACACAACTAATGCAAGTGAATAGGTGCCAACGTTCTTCAAAACACCTTCTTTTGTATCCTGTGGAAGAAAGAAAGCCATAAGGGTTTCAAATGACAAGATGGTGACATTGATACAGTTTTTATTTTTAGGGAAACTAAAACTGTAATATTGGATGATTATTTAACTAAAGGTATGCATTTGTCTTTTATTGCATAGCTATGTGAGTGCACACATTTCTGAAAGTATAGAGGTGTTAAATCACATACAAAACTATTGTTAAATATATTTGCAGAGTTTCATAATAAGGGTGTGACATTCAAGCATGCGCCAGTGTCGCCATGAGCAACAGAGATCACACCTGAAATCACATCCCAGCTTGTTTTTTCATGACAGACGGGCTTTAATGTGGCTTTTATTTCTAAAGGTAATTAACTATAGCTGTCAAGTGCAAAAAAACACACCCAAAGCTACACATGCTCAAAATTTATTGTGGAGCTACTGAATGCTTGACTTCACTTCAACAAAAGCCTCTTTGCAGTAATTCTAAAACCCATGCTTTAACATTAAATACGTAGGATTTCCTTAATTTATGCATATTGAGTTGATGTAGGTCAAACATGTAACTTAAAAATGCAAACATATAACTATTTAAATCCTCTTGTTTTGTGATTCACATGAATTAAACGAACATGCTCCTCTACACTGATTCATCAGACAGCAAGCACTATCACAGCTGTATTTATATGTTTCCTATCCAAGGATACTCTGAGGGCTACAGGATGTGACATCATTTTACAAGTTGAAGCCTGAACAATCCAGCATTGTTTCAACAGATACCACCTAAAGCATACAATGTATGCAGCAATACATGCACAGAGATGCCTGACCTCATACCTCGGAACATTCCAAGAACAAAAGTCACACGTTTGTAGCTACCACTTCCCTTTCCTTGTGCGTGTGTGAATGCTTCTCACTGTACATAAATGCATATTTAAGTTAAATGTCAACTCACATAGAAGAAACTCATTTTACAGCAAAGCTGATAAAGTAACCATACTTGGCTGGAAAATGTAGGTCAAAATGAAATAGATCCTAAAAAACGAACGCCCCTTAAGACTGAATATGAAACACAAATTCAGGCTACTACATCCCCGCTTTAACGTTGTTTGTGGTGAAAGGCCCAAGATTCAATTTAAGTGATAAAACAATCAAATTTGTGTGCAAGGTTGTCATTAATAAATGTCACTGCAGATAGCAAATGCATGGAGATAAGAAAGCGTGCATTCTGGAAAATATCATGACTAATATAAGAATGAATGCTGCTGAAAATAGCCGCAAGGCCACCAAAGCCAATACATTGTATTGTACACACTTTTGTATTGTAGCACGGTTGTTTTTCATGTCTCAAACAATTAAATATACAATATACAATTAAATATACTTTCATCTTACCTTAAGAATGAGCACTGATGAACAAAAACACTTCCAAACTTAATAGCAGAATAGAAACAACCCCTAACAACAACTATTCCATGAATAACTATGAAAAACTATTCCAATATGGGCGAAAATAGATAATGGTAAACCTGGCAACCCTGTTGCTGGGTCTCCAAGTGCATTGGCTAAAGATGACACATCGCTTCTGCACTCAAATAACATGTAAATAACGTGCCGGACTGCAGCAAGGCCCATGCAAAATCATTGTCAGCATGTTGTTGAATTTTATTTGCATGCATCAACAAGGGAGGCAGGGCTTTATTAGCAACACCTATACTTACAAGACATGTGTCTTTAGCCAATGATATTTAACCTTCAGACTGATGATGTCATTTATCATGTTCTTAATGACACACTTCTAATGACATCATCTCAGCACATCTGAGCTAAAAGAAAAAAGTCAAAAACTCAAACACACAGGAACATCAGTACAACCAGCCACTGTCTATCTGAATCTGTTGTGCTGCCCCTTGTCTGGTCTTTCTGAGGGTTTCAATCTACATTGTTTTATAAGTCGATGTAAACAAAAGCCCCAACAAAACTGTAAATACAATTATTAAGGCAAAAATATTGTGTAGGATATGCAAAAGCGGAAAAAATGCTTCTAAGAGTCATCTAGTGTTGTGTGCTATAATTAGGTAGTTAAAAATGTTTTATTACACTTATTTGTTAACTCTGTTGTGTTCTGGTAATAAAACAAATTGTGCAATTAAATGCTACAATAACTGTGACTGTGTTAAAGGAAACATTTACTTACAACCCAAAGGAAAATGTGACAGACTAGCTGTGTTACAAGTGTGACCAGTTTTGACTTTGGAAACGTGCCTCTAAACTGCAAAACAGCAAATGTGCTAAATATAAAAATAATACATATCAGTGATGGAAAAGTCATCAAATGATAAACTTTTTTTATTAATTAATAAACAACAACAATAAATATGCCACATCATGACATAAAGCAGGCATGTGTTGCTGTAAACTCATCCCATAAGGGTTTAGAAGAGAGAGACGCCGGGTGTGTAAACCACACCTTATTCAATAACAAGATTTGGCATTTCTTTTCTGTGATTATGTGTCTAATCATTCTGCATATAAACAAGTCTAGGCTGCTTGAAGCGCTGGTTATAAAAGTATGCAGTATGCATTATTAAACTGTCAGGTGATGAACGAATGAGAGTTTGTTTTGAGTTATTTTGGATACGGAATATCATAGAAACAGGAACATTGTGAAAATAAACTAGTGAATATTCTCTGACCCGTGTCAGCTGTGTTCTTCCAGTACATTTAAAGTTTAAAGATGAAAAATTGATTTAATAATAATGATAAAATTGAGGCTCTCTTCATAATAACATTGAGCAGATGACTAAGAAAATCTAGTTTGTGGCAGGGCCTTTAGTGAAAACAAAACTTTTTTTGTTCCTTCTATTTTAGAGGCGAACCTTATGAAACAAAGTGACCTGTGGCGGACTTTGGGTCAACATACATACAGCACAGAAAGGACAATGTCAAAGAGAAGATTTACAGCCAAGCCCAGGGCTGTCGGTTTCAGGTCACTTTGCATTCAAAATGAAACAACAAAGAAACAAATTCCTCACATACTTGCGAGTGCATGCGTTGAAAGACATATTTAAAAAGCTGCAAAAATCCCATGAGTGACAAATCTTAACTGACATGTGAGAAACTTCGAACGTGACTCCTGTAGGTCTTCACGATTCCCATCGGATCTATTGTAAATGAAAAATCATGCAGAAAGAAGGAAATCCATATACATGAAGTTTATGATCATGCTCAGGGTGAAATAACCCTAAGGAAAAAGCTCCAGGAATGGGTGATATTGTGTATGATAATGCAGCAAAATGCATTACAATGGTGTTTTAAAGCTGATAATATCCTGGTGTCGTAAAATAAAGTGCATATTTCTTTAAACACAGAAGAATTAAAGAGTTATTTCTTTGCATTTTTTGTCGAAGCCTGACTCATTGTCTATTAGTTACAGGAAGTTACCCAAGACTCAGAATGCTCTCCTCAGGCAAATTATTCCTCTTTTGGAAGGGAATCTTTATTGAACCGGATCATGTTGTGTCTTACACAATGTCCTCTCTGAACCGGGCTGACATTACACATGCACTTATCACTGCCATCTACTGAATATAGTTCTATAAAACATGGCATGAGATATGGTCTGAGATGTAACCTACAGCAAACTACTGATTTAACTCATTTTCTTAAAGCCACACATTAAAGAAAGACACATATTTAACATGTAATAAATGTGTGTGTGTGTGTGTGTGGTGTGTGTGTGTGTGTGTGTGTGTGTTTGTGTGTGTGTGTTTGTGTGTGTGTGTGTGTGTGTGTGTGTGTGTGTGTGTGTGTGTGTGTGTGTGTGTGTGTGTGTGTGCATAAATACATTTATATTTATTTTTTAACAGGCAAATCTTGTTTTTTTAATGACCTATTTTTTTTAATTTAAATGATAACAACACAAAGGTCAAGTTCAGATGTTATATCAAAGCTAATTTGAAGGTATAGTTAAACAAAAATAAAAAAGCTGTCATCATTTATTTACATTTAAGGTGTTTCAAACCTGTACACATTTCTTGGTTTTGATGAAGATAGAAAAATATATTTGGAAGAATGCTTGTGACAAAACAGTTCTTCAACTGCATTGACTACCATTGTAGAAAAATTTACTTTATACTTTTTTGTTCTGTTGAAGATAAGATATTTTGAAGAAAGTATGACAACAGAAAGTTCTTGGGTAATTTTGTTAAGCCTCTTTTATTTTTTTATTTTTTTTAATGGGTTCCAGTAATTAATTGTCTGTGTTTTAATTCATAAAAATAAATTGACAGTACATAACAAATACAAATTCCTATTACGAATAAATAATACCACCACCACTAACAATAATAACAAAAATATAATATAAATTAACGTTAAAATAACCAAAAAAATGGTCTTGGCTACAGAAGCTTCCAGTGTACATAAAGTGTTAGGTATAAGTGACAAGACACAGGTGGCAAAATAAAATAAAATAAATATGAGAAAGTTTTTCATTACAATAAATCCATAATCTTTTTTGATATAGTGTATAAATATTTGTTTAATTAAAAAAAAAAAAGTAAAAAACGGAAAAAACGGAAACATACGACATAAAGTATCGCGAGAGTTATTCTACAGTAGCGTTCAGTAGACGTTCTCGCGGTATTTCAACATCAGCTTCACACGGTGTAGCGCAAACGGACGTTGCCGGAAGTAGATCCTCTCCAACCAATCACAACGCTCAATGGGAGGAGCTTGTCATTCGCGCCCGGAGTTCTGCGGACTGCACGTGGAGGACCATAAACAAACACAGACTTGAATGAGTTTGTGTTGTGTGTGTGTGTCGTATGTGTGTTTGTGTTGTGTGTGTGTGTCGTATGTGTGTTTGTGTTGTTTGTGTGTGTCGTGAGTGTGTTTGTGTTGTGTGTGTGTGTCGTGAGTGTGTTTATAATGGCGGGAGTTATCCGCAGACTTGACGAGAATGTAGTAAACCGCATCGCTGCTGGAGAAATCATCCAACGGCCTGCCAATGCCATCAAAGAGCTGATGGAGAACTGGTGACAGATTTATTTATTAATTATTATTACTGATAAACTTTTATCCTCCAGTCTTCTCATTTATTATTAAAAACATTTAAAATAAATCTTGTGTATAACACAATTACACTATTTCAATAATGACAGCTGACAGTTTATTTACTCATTTGTTTCTTCTGTTTATAAATATCAATAATATTTGTAATCACTTCCATGTGTTTATACTAATGTATAATTGGCCAATTTGACATATATTAATAATCTAAATTATATATGATTGATTACTTATGATAGCTATTAACTCATGTTTATTATCCCATAATATAATGTATTTATTATTATACATGTCTATTGGTATGTTTTATTAACTTCAATCCAGGAAAAGTTTCTAACACCACCGACTTTCTAAAATGATCCTATGAATAATTCAACTGTAATCTGTTTTTATTTTCGTAGTCTGGATGCCAAAGCCACAAATATCCAGATCACGGTGAAAGAAGGCGGACTGAAGCTCATTGTCATCCAGGACAACGGCACTGGCATCAGGGTACATAATTTCTGCTCTCTGCACACATCAGTGTTGTCATATTCTGAGCTGTTGTCTTTTTGATTTGACAGAAAGATGATTTAGAAATAGTTTGTGAGCGTTTTACAACCAGCAAGCTTCAGACGTTTGAGGATCTGACATCGATCTCAACATATGGATTCAGAGGAGAGGTTTGTGTCATCTGTCTGTCAAAGTTCTTCCATAGAGATGTTGCCACAGCCCTTTTGTAGACCCTAGACCGATCCGATGTAATGTGCGTTTTTGGATCTTACTTTATTATTGTAGTTAATCGCTAACCATGTTTGAAATTTATAGAGTGTAGACCTAAGTAAAATGAACAAATAAATATATAAAAACTATTTGATAGGCTCATTGGAATCTAACAGTTGACTGCCCCGTTTACAGGCTCTCGCCAGCATCAGTCACATAGCTCATGTCACAATAACCACAAAAACCGTCGATGCAAAATGTGCCTACAGGTAATTTATTTACTTTTTTGACAGAAATATCCATATAGTTATTAAACTAAAAATATAAGATAACTGTAGTTTGGTTTGATTTTGTTTCCAGAGCCAGTTACTGCGATGGGAAGCTCAAGTCTCTTCCAAAACCTTGTGCTGGAAACCAAGGCACACAGATCTCTGTATGTTTGTCTGACTTCACTGCTTCTTCCAATGTGCACTCCACATTCCATCTCTTATGGTTGAACTGATTTGTGTTTTGTTTTTCTTCAGGTGGAGGATCTGTTCTATAACGTGTCTACTCGACGGAAAGCATTAAAGAGTCCAAGCGAGGAATATTCTAGAATTGTTGAAGTTGTGAGCAGGTATATTCATCACACATTTTAGATTCAAGCTGTTTGATATTCAGATCATATAATTGATGATGTGTTTTGTTCCATCCAGATATGCCATTCACAACTCTGGGAAAAGTTTTTCCGTCAAGAAGGTCAAAAAGCTCATTACATCTCTAAGTGCACATGTTGTTAATGAACTTAAACATAAACAGGATTATTTATTATAGTATTGTGTCTCTTGGTAGCAAGGTGAGACGGTTTCTGATGTAAAGACTCTTTTAAATGCCTCTGTGCTGGACAATATTCGTGTGGTGTTTGGAGTGGCTGTTAGCAGGTATTTTGCAGTCACATTTGGTTCTTTCCATGATTCAAAAGCAGTTTTTATGTTAAATAATGGTGATATGTTTGACTCTATTTCAGAGAGCTGATTGAAGTTGAGTGTGAGGATCAGAAACTTGCTTTTAAACTGAAGGGTTACATTTCCAATGCCAACTACTCTGTCAAGAAATGTGTCCTCATTCTCTTCATTAACCGTATGTGGTTTACAGTAATTTCTCTTTTGAAATCATAAAGTGTGCTTTGTCAAAGACAAGAAGCGGTTGGTAAATCTGTAATTGTTTAAATCAACAACTCTTTTTATAATCCCTTTTTAGATCGTCTGGTGGAGTCTAGTGCCTTAAAGAAAGCCATTGAGACAGTATATACTGCATATCTTCCCAAAAACACTCATCCATTCCTCTATCTTAGGTAATGGATTGTGATCATATATTAGTGAAGATTAATAGAAAAGTGACAGAATAATTCATCTGAGAGTAATGCTTTCTGCATTCATTAAAAACCATTCTGAAACTTCTATATAAACACAGAGATAATTACTGTAAATGATGGTGATTTATTTATCGTTTCTATTTGCTTTAAAGTTTGGAGATTGCGCCTCAGAACATTGACGTCAATGTTCACCCCACCAAGCACGAGGTTCACTTCCTACACGAGGACTGCATCATTGAGAGCGTTCAGAAACAAATCGAGAGTAAACTTCTTGGCTCGAATTCCTCTCGCACATACTTCACCCAGGTAGAGTATTTTACAGATACTGTATTCAGTCGTCTGATTAAAAAATAATAAGAGACCATTACATAACATAAATACATAACCCGCTTTATCCATAGACCCTGCTTCCAGGACTATCTGCGTCCACCAGCAAGGCAAAGGCTTCGGGTTCTGCAGACACTCAGGAGCGCGTTTACGCCCATCAGATGGTGCGCACGGACAGCAAAGCCCAGAAACTGGATGCTTTTCTTCAGCCTTCAACCTCAACTACTGTGTCTCAGAGTAGATCAGAGAAAACGTCAAAATCCTTGACTGATACTGAGGATGTGCCAGAACCGGATGACTCAGAACTGATGGATGCTGTTGAGATTTTGGAGCCGAGCATCACTGATGAATCAAAGAAAGACGCTCAGCATCCACCTGAAGATGCCCCACCCAGGTCAGTGAGATGTTACACTTTTTCTAAGTATTACTATAAAATTTGCTAGCGTATTTTTAGTTTTTACATTTATATTTTCAGATATTTGTTGTTTCATGTATTCCTTTTTTTTTGGTTTGTTTTCTTTGGTGTTTTAGGAAAAGGCCTCATATTGATGAAGGGAAAAAGGATTTGACAGCAGCCGCTCTTCCCAGAAGACGCATCATCAAACTGACCAGCGTGAAGGAGCTCAGAGAGGAAATAGGGGAAAAGACTCACAAAGGTCAATCAAAGTTAAGTTATAGAAACAGGTCAAGTTTGGTAATGTCATGTGATTGTCTTGGTTGTGTCTTCCTCCACAGGTTTACAGGAGCTTCTGCAGAATCATTCATTTGTGGGCTCTGTCAATCCTCAATGGACTCTAGTACAGCATCAGACCAAACTCTACCTGCTGAACACAACCAAACTCAGGTAAAAGTCTGATCAATATCAGCATCAATATAAATAAATAAAATACTTGACTCTTCTGTTTTCTGCCGTTTCAGTCAAGAGCTGTTTTACCAAATTTTGATCTATGATTTTGGTAACTTTGGAGTACTTCGCTTGTCGGTTTGTTGATATTTCTTATATGATTTTTCATATTGCTAGACACTTGAAAATATCACAAGACTGAATAATATGTGTAGATGACTTTGTATGTGTATTGTTTGCTGTTTCATTGCACACATTAGAATCCAGTGCCAATCTATGATCTGGCCATGTTGGCTCTAGACTCGGAGGAAAGCGGATGGACAGAAGATGACGGACCAAAAGAAGGACTGGCCCAGTATATCGTGGACTTCCTGAAGCAGAAAGTAGAAATGTTGGAGGAATACTTTTCTCTGGAAATAAATGATGTGAGTGATGAATTCTACACTATTTATCTCTAAAACACGAGCATGAGCCTAATAAAACTGTCAACAATAGCAGTCTTATATGATAAAACTGATCTCATATGTTTATATGGATATGTTTTGTCATTGTTAACTATTCTGTGTTTTTTTTTTTTATAGGAAGGGAAACTGGTTGGTCTTCCAATGCTGCTTGATAATTACATTCCTGCTATGGAGGGTCTTCCCATGTTCATTCTGCGTTTAGCCACTGAGGTCAGTGTTTCATCTCACTGTATTAAGCTCTTAGTCTATATAGGTAGTCATTTTTAAAATAAGTTTTACTGTGTATCACATACGACACAGGTGAACTGGGATCGTGAGAAGGAGTGTTTTCATGACTTTGCTATAGAATGTAGTCACTTCTATTCCATCAGAAAACAATACACACTGGAGTCAGATACAGAAGAGCCTCAGGTAAGTTTAAATGAGATTAGAATGGTTTATTCAATCGTAATTTAATAAACTGACAAATTAAAAATAGCATCTAAAAAGAATTCCTGTTAAACTGTCAGTGTTTATTGAATGAATGGCTTTATTATATGTAGGAGGCAGAGATGAGCTGGCAGTGGAAGGCGGAACACGTGCTTTTCAAAGCTCTCCGCTCTCTCTTCAGTCCTCCAAAACACTTCAGTGAAGATGGCAGCGTTCTGCAGATCGCCAGCCTGCCAGATCTCTACAAAGTGTTTGAAAGATGCTAAAGACTAGTGTAGTTCTTCTGTATAATAGTACAAATACTGCTGTGGAGATGAATCCATGATAAATGGACATTACCTGTAAAGAGCTTTTAGATTGTGTATATTTGTAGTATTTCTCTAATATTATTAAACTCAAAGATTTTATATTTTCATATTATTGCAACAAACTGTGTATCCTTGGTGTATAAAAAGTTAAAATCCATTCAGTTACCTCATCTGTCTTCTTTAACTTATTTTATTATTGCAAATTATTCGTGTATACGGTTTCATAACAGTGTTGAATAATGATTTTGACAAATTCAGTATTCTTCCTGATTTACAATAACATAATGATTTATAAATTCATCTGTCAGGCATAATAATTTGTAAAATGTCAGTTTTAAATTGTTTGACTTGGATAGCGATACAGACACATTCCACAGTTGTAAGATTATACGCCACATAAAACAAAGACAGAAGTGTTAGGGTTGTAAATTGTGTAGTTTATTTACAGTATACTTTGTAGTTGCTTTAGTCACAATCACTGTGTGCCTCTAGTGTGATTAAAATGCTGCACAAAACCTGAATACATCACAACTGTGAAAGGCATCGAGTGGCATTTGAGACAGAAATCTAAATCTCACAGTAGAAACATCGGTCTCATACTGAGAATGACTAAAATCTTTGCATTTAGTGTAAAAATGATGTAGTCCGTTGTGACCAAGCACTTTAAATGCTAACAAAATTCAATGTGCCCTGCGAAACATCGCAATTTATGAATCACCCGCCCATTCATACTGCATTCTCATTCACATATTTAAAGAAATATTTTAAATATTTGGAAACAAAAACAACAAAAAGCAACAAACCATTTCAGTCATGATTGATTTGATATACTTATCTCATGGCTGTACCCTTTATTAAATACATTAATGTTTGTACCGGTAGAAATAATGTCTTGTATAGTGTTAATGCATTACCCTCGCTTTCCTGTGAAGGCACGCTTCTGTGTTAGCTTTAACATGGATGTTGAGGGTTCTGTAGTCGTGGTTTTAAAAGCGCTCTTATACTCGTGCAACTTACAAAAAGGGGGGGGGGAGGAAATAACCCGGTCCGAGCAATGAAACCTTGACAGCAAACATAATGCACAAAGCTTTCAAAAACATCAAAACCAGCTTAATTCCCCAGGCTGAGAACAGAGAAGATGTGTTAACCACAAAGTTTCTTAAGCTCACTCCTGACCATGTGAAATCAATGCTACACTTTAAGGCAAAGACATTTTTGGTTTTGGAAACGGTTAGGTTTCCTACTGTCAGGTGTTGGAGCGAAGTGCTGCCAGAAGAGTCTCTTCACTGCTGCGACAGAAGAGCCGTTCTGTTTGCTTTCATCTTTTCCAGACGCTTTACAAGATGGTTGTTAGTCATTTCCATCTCTTCAATCTTGTCTAAGGCTGTACGGAGCTAGGAAATGAGTGAGGGGTCAGAAATAAATCACAAACAATAACCAAATATTACATATTATTCATGATTTTATGAAATACTTGGTCTTTAGCGTTGGATTCCTACCTCCCTTTGAAGTTTTCTCTTCTCTGCTTTTAGTTCATCTTCTACTTTTTCTGAATTATCTGCTGAGGCTTTATATCTTAACACCTGCCCTTCCAGTCTGTTTACCTGCCAAACATACAAACATGCACTTAAAAAATTATCTGAAAATATATTGTGCCACATTCACATAACACAGCTGTACAAACACACATTTTGTTCCATCGTTGCCATTTCCTGTTCGGCCTTTGACAGTTTAAATTTGTATTCACTTATTTGTCTGTTGGCATCCCCTACAAGAAACAAAGATGAACGTTAAAGCCTTGAGTATCTCCACAAAATATTTTACTTCAGAGTGTCTCATACTTTGCATCTCAATAAAATGAAGATCAGTGCCATTCTCAATTCGTTCTCCCTCTGTGTAAACGCTGTCAATCTTTGAATGTTTCTGTCTCTCTTCTTCCAGCTGCATCTTCAGTTTTCTGATCTAAAAGAGAGCAGAGATGTTACCTTAACACACATACATCAATTTCACATAATATTATATATATACAGTCTGAGGATTTATCATATGACCATTTGCTATTGATATCTTGATTAACTTGATAAATTTAAGGAATGACAAGACAAAGAAATTTTACAGTTCGCTTTATAATCCTACCTGTGCCAAAAGTTCCTCCTTTTCATCAGCGAGCTTTCGTAGTCTTACATCTAATGTATAAACACAGGGAGGAATTGCAATCATGCTAATATTAAACATTACAAATAGTTGCTTTATATCAGAACTGAAAGCTAACCCAAAGGTCCATCTCCTGCAGACTCCAGCACCTGCGCTGCCTCTTGTGTTACCACGGTAATGCCTGAGGTGGGTGATTCGAAGCTGATGTCTCCATTGGGCATGTCCTCGGGAATAATGACAAGCCCGTGTTTCTGTGAGAGGAAGGAGAAACAATCAGCTCATCCATTCACAATAAACAAAACTGGGGCTCTTGTGAATGTCCATTTACACATTATATTAAGGTGCAAGATGACAGCTGCAATCTTCTTGTTAATTTATTTTATATTTTTAAGTCACACATACTTGTTTTACTTTTCAATCTCCTGCGAGACCACATATAGGACGTACCTCTCCCATTCGGCTTTTCCCCTTTAGGTCAGCCAGCTCATCTCTGAGCTCATCTCTCTCATTCCTAATGCAATCAAAGTATTCTTTCTGTCTCTCTAAGGCCTGGCCATACAGATGACAGGAAACGAGAGAGAGGAGGGATGAAGAGAGCAGTAAAGAGAGAAAGAGACAGTAGCAAATACACAGAATGAACACTGGCATCTGTCAGATGTGAGAACAGACCATGCTGATGAATGACGAGAGCAGGAAGAAAGCGCACAACCATGACTAGAGCATTTTTTATATGTTTGCATTTCATGCAATGATGCCTATATCTATAGCAAGTCTATTTTCATGCATTTGCTCTGTAATAATTTTTTTAAAGTCAAACTGAGTTCAGGTGCAGAGCAAAGGATTAGGGATAACCAGCAGAGGGCAGCACTGAAACTATAGATGCATATTACTTAAACCGCAAGAACCCTAAAATATATTTTTACTAAAAGTTACAACACATTTTTCAACAAAAATAATGCTTTATACTTCCCAATTTGTGAGCTCTTTAAATTCTACATGTGTATGTGTTCCATGCATCAAACATCAGTTGCAGTCAGTCTGAAAAATGTGCAGACTTCATTCCATTAATTGAAGTTCATTCCCACCATCAATCCAAACAGCATCTCCTAAACCGTCCTACCGCAATCTTTTTGTCCTTCCAGTTAACAGTTTCCTGCAGGTCAAACACTTCCCTCGTGAGGGTATCTAGCTTTTCCTGATTTCTCTGGTTGTCCTGGAATCATGTTGTGGAATGGTGTTTGATAAAGTGCAAGCAGAAAAAAGAAGGACAGATTCAAGACTGAAAAAATGAAGCAGTGAAACAGAACACAAGGAGGAGGAAAACGAGAGGATCGTAGTGGAGGAGTGAGAAAAGCTATGACAGTTGCTGCACACTTTTTTTTAAATTTGGTGACTTTTCAAGACTAAGAAAAATGAATACCATTTTATAAAGCAGAATAAACCGGTGAGTTAGCAATAAATGATTTAAAACCGGTATGACTTTCCTTCTTTCACAAAACACATTATGGAGAAAGTTGATAACTGAACAGGAGTTGCACCCATTTACTATTATTTTATGGAAACACAACCAATGCCAGTCCATATGTGCCAGTTACCACCAAAATATCTTGTGAAGAGAGAAAGTTACACAGGTTTGAAATGAAATGGGGAAAACAGTGACACGGTTGTCATTTTTGGCTGAACTGTCACTCCTAACAGGTATTAATTTTTTAACACCACAAACAGATACAAAATGTTTGATTTAGCAGAAGCCTTATTCTTAATTTCCTTAACTCTGCTCGTCTCGTTTTCTTTGTGGTATCTTAGTGTGTCTGAATTAATGGGCTCTTTCTCTAGGGTCCCTCAATTTTAACTTGTGCTTCACTTTTTCTTTTTCTAATTTTTTCCATATCTATGCGTTTTCAGTACCCGGATAATACCGCCTGTCAGAGGAGTATGACATGCTCTTTAACTCTGCCCAAATACAACCGAGTATAAAAATGAGCATATCAGAGAAAACTTAGGCGGTCATTTGCTTGTTTATTTTTGATTGCTTCGTGAAAGACCATACAGTAAAGTAAGAAGACGGTTAAACGGTGCAAAAAGCTTTTGCAGAACGCTTGTCATTGTGAATTGTGCTCTAATGAGTTAATACAGTAACTTTAGGGTTAAGGGATGACAAATAAAAACAACGCCTCAGTGTACCTTGGCTTTGTGACATATACACAGTTGTTTAATCCAAAAAGTGATACTCATTACATAATAAAAATCATATCAATATGAAATCATTTGATTACAAAATTAAAGTGTTAGCTTTACATGTGAGCCCACTCACAACAAACCTACATTTACACCCTCTACTCTCTTCATTTCGCGTACACTGACGGAGACGAAATTATGCAAAACACTATTGTACATGACACAGATTGTCACCTGATCCAGCAAATCCATAAGAACAGAATAAAATGCCTTATTATGTTAAATATTTGTAAGAGGTTTTATTTGGGGAAGTATTAAAATATCGAGGTAAATAAATTATAAGTTAAAACTGACAATAAGACTAGATAAAAAATCTAATCTAAGACCTATTAAGTCTTTTTAAGGATCTCCAGGAACCCTGTATGAGGATCCTTTTAAAAATGATTCTTCCGTTCATTCCTGAAACAGGAATGATTTGAACTATTCTGAAAAAACAATTTAAAATACTTTGTACAATTGAATTTCTACTTGGGATTGTACCTCAATAAGCTCATCTCGCTGACGGATGCCTTCCTTTAGCTCCTCCTGTTTGTGCTGTAGGACTGAACATGTGTGCTTCTGCCTTTCCAGCTCCTGTCAATTAAAAATACAACAAATAAATTAATCAAAATACATCCCAAATCAAATAAAAAATTGCTTTGTCACTTCTCGAAAGTTAAAATAAAAATAATGAAATGCAATAAAAGCACCTTTGATTTCTCCTCATTTTCCCTGCGCAGCTCTGACATCTGCTCCTCCATCTCCTCAATGACGTCTTTAAGAGTGTCCACCTGATAGATGAGGTTTCCCTTATCATTGTCCAGCTGGGCGTTAGACACCATGGCCTTCTTATACTTTTCTTCAACTTCCGACAGAGAATCCTAAAGAGAGGCATGAAAAATCCTTCACACACTAAAACAGCTAAAATGCTGACTGCTAAAAAATCCGGTCAAAACAAACCACACACTGAGCACTGCATTAAAGTTAACAATCTAATATGAGGTGGATGGATATATATAAAAAAAAGTAATACAATTTAACATGAACATAAAACCAAACAGACCATTTTTACAGTCTGCAACAATTCTGGCCACCTGTAAACAAAGGCAAACTGAATGCAGTGTTACACTTCGTTTTCTTAGTTAGGTTCTTAAAACAATCACATTTACACATTATAAAAATAATCCTGGGAAATGTCCAGATTAAAAGCTGAACTGCTTCTCCATCAGTCTTCTCAGACAGAAGTGGACAGCTAGGTCAGGCCGGACTTCCAAATCTCTTATGACTCATGGGCTGTGCATGAAGGTGTAAGGAGTATAGTGAGCGACAGACTCATGCAAGACTCATGCATTTACACTGAAGAGTGCTAAGAGCCTGGTGGGTTAGTGGAGGATGAGGGAAGGCATGCGGTGAGCTCAGGACCCTCTACCTTCAACTCTTTAAGACCCTGCATGTATCGGCCCTCTACATCCTGAATCTGGTCCTTAAGTTCATAGATGTCCTGTTGAGATGGAGGAATGGATCATGGGAACAGTTTGGCATTCACTGAAGGTCAGAGCGATGACCTCAGATTGTATGATTACACAGAGAGGAATAGAGATTTCCAATGGCATTCAAAAACAAATAGGAAAGACAAGTAATGAAGACAGCAAAAAACAAACACAAGCGGAGACCAAATTAAACCAGAAGATTCCTAAATGTGACATTACATGAGACGTGATATTTACTACAATGGTTCTGGGACACTTCTGTGTGCTTGTCTTTGTTCACTGCATTTTGGAGAAGCTTCCAGTATATGCAGACTAATGGAAGTGACTTGATATTGTCTTAATTATTATAACCAGTACATTTACAAACAGGATCTAAACAACAATATCAGATACTTTGTCCTTATTATCACTGTCCAGCAATCCATATTGACCAAGTCTGCACTATATCTTTATTTTGACAAAAAGATGGTTTGTATTTGTGTTTGAACTGATTCATCTGTATATGCCGCACAAGATCATCATTACCTTTAATTCACTGAGAGAGGACTCAGAATCCATAATAAAGCTCCCAGCATCTCCACTGCCCCGTCTAGAGGAAGTGCCACCCAGGGACGCCAGAGCAGCTGCGGACAGAACTGGGGTAGCATTTCGAGATGACGGCTGCAGGAAATAAGAGAACATGTCTGTCACAAATACGCTTATTTGACTGTCAGTAAACTCCATAAATAACTGCATAAACTTGTAAAGGTCTGTTTATTTTTACTGGAAGACAATGTAGGTGTTTAACCAAGAACCTTTTGAAAACATTTCTCCACACTTAATATAAATGCAATAAATGCAGGTTTTCGACTTCAAGTCCTCTTCAATTCACATCAGCCCACTAAGAGAAATGATATAGGTTGGAACCAGATATTGAGTGAAATGTATAGAATTTTTTTAAATAAATACTGATTTTATATTTATGAAATTAAGGTGCTTGATGAATTCTTAAACATACAGAGAGATCTATAAGTATTTGATCACCCTGTGATTTTGCAAGTTCTCATACTTATAAATCATGGAGGGGTCTAGAGTTTTTAGCATAGTAGCATTTCCATTGTTAGAGACTAAAAAGAAAAACCCAGAAATCACATTGTCTGATTTTTAAACAATTTATTTGTAAATTACTGTGTGAAATAAGTATTTGATCAATTGAGTCAAAAATATCAATATTTGGTTTAGTAACCTTTGTTAACAATTCCAGAGGCCAAACGGTTTAAGTAGTTCCTGACTAGATTTGCACACACCGCAGAAGGGATTTTTGCCCACTCCTCCATGCAGATCTTCTCTAGGTCTATCAGTTTTGGGGCAGTCGCTGAGAAACACAAAGTTTCAGCTCCCTCTAAAGATTTTCAATTGGATTTAGGTCTGATGACTGGCTAGGCCACTCAAAATCTTGATATAACGGAGCCACTTCTTGGTTTTCTTGGTTGTGTGCTTTGGGTAATTGTCGTGTTGAAAGACCCAGCCACGTCCCATCTTTAATGCTCCTCCAGACACAACAAATGGAGTTAAGACCAAAAAGTTCTACTTTGGTCTCATCTGCGACAGGACTTTCTTCCACGACTCCTCTGGATCATCCAAATGATCCCTGACAAACTTCAGACGGGCCTTGATATGGGCTGACCTAAGCAGGGGAACCTTCCGTGCGATGCATGATTTTAAACTATGACGTCTTAATGTATTACTGACAGTAGCCTTGGAAACGGTGGTCCGAGCTCTCTTCAAACAGGTGAAGCTAATTTAGAATCATGACAAGAGTGTTGCTGTTCTATTTAAAAGCAAAATAAGATATCTTTTTGGGTCCGAAATCTGGCTGACAAGCAAGTGATCAAATTCTCAGTTAACAAAAATAAATACAATTTGATTCCTGATTCTTACAGTGGAAATGTACCTATGCTGAAAATTCTACACCCCTCCATCATTTCGGAGTAGGAGAACTTACAAAATCACAGTGTTATCAAATAATTATTGACCTCACTGTAACCTTACACAATGCAATTAATGATAATGTGAAGGTCTAATAACTAAAATGAAAAGTAAATGAAAGTGGCTTATGATTCATAAGTTGTCTGTCCAAATCTGCAAATGGGATTTAACTCCTGCCTCTAATGACAGCAATTCTACTGATTCATTATAAAGTTAACATCTGGATACACATTGAAAGAGGAAATGTAAAAAAAAGACATCTCTCTTTCTCTTACCCGACTGTAGTCTGTAAACTGCTTGTCAGATTTTTCATCTAGCTAAAAAAACAAAGAGAACCAGTTAGCATTAGATGTATAGAGAAGATACACCTGAAACTAGCATTTGCCTTTATCCTAAAAATAAAAGGGAAAGAAAAGGAGTGAATGGAATGTTTAATGCACAACCGTAATAGATTCATGGCTTTAAACTGTCTGTCACACAAGTCTCACCTTCGCAAGCATTCAGAGTTAGTGCTCTGTCCACACTTAATCAAAACATTTAGCTTCAAAACCAAACACTGACACGCTACAGACATAAACACAAGACGGCTTACGCCTACAAGTATTTATATAGGAAAGTGTTTTACACTTTTACAAAAAAATTACTTAGGTGTACAAATCAATGTTGAATAGAGATTATGAACTAAAAAACAGAATTTTTGCAGACCAATATGCAAAAATATATTATAAAGAATGCCGGTAATTAAACAATGTCGCTAGTCAAGTTTTGTGTCTGTACAAAATAGTACAGGAATTCAGTTACCAACATGTCATACATTTTCTTCTTTGGTGTCCTGCAGAGGACAGTCATACAGGTTGGAATTCATAAAAGGGATGCGTAAATTATAAAAGTGTTTTTTTATTTAAATGTATCACTATTGTAAGTATAAGCACTCAGACTCTGTCTCTAAAACCCATGTGTTACTGTATCAAACCATGCACAGTCCCAGTGACCGCTTCAGGTAAAATTCATGCAATATCAGATGCTGTCTTGACTTACACTGTCCAGATCAGGAATACTTAGATCATCGAGATCAGACACAATGCTGCCCCTGCGATTAGAGCGGCTGAAATAATCAGCAGCTGTCTCAGAGATATCAGAGAAATCAGATGACTACACACACACCCGAGTTCATGAGAAACAAAAAAAGAAAAAGAATAGAAATTATATATATTAATGGTCTACTAATAACATTTCAGTTGTCTGATCGCAGTCACAGTTTCTATTCTGGCTCACCACACTATCCCTTCTCCCACGATGAGGGCGGCTTTGGGACACA
Source organism: Triplophysa yarkandensis (assembly GCA_033220385.1). Taxonomy (NCBI): domain Eukaryota; kingdom Metazoa; phylum Chordata; class Actinopteri; order Cypriniformes; family Nemacheilidae; genus Triplophysa; species Triplophysa yarkandensis. The sequence goes on from CM065665.1 coordinate 6,035,037, forward strand.
GTGCTGGATGAATCGTCATCAGAGGATGACTAAAATAAGTAAGAGAGGGTAATGTTGGCATATAAAAGTGAAGTGACTACAACAACAACACATGTCTCATTGGTTAAGCTTAAAATGCAAAAACACGCGAAGAAACATTAAACAATTGTGTGTCAAAAGCAGAGTATTAACAAAATATCCAACAATGTCAGCAAGTTACAAAAGATGCTTTGGCAAACGCACCACGCAAGTAACAAAGAAACCATCTGCCTGTCTGCCGCACCTTCAGCAGACAAACACCACAGCATTTAAAAGATTCAACAAGTTTCAATTTGCATTTGCCATTATTTTCGACCTGTTGTTTCTTTTGTGCGTATTTAAAGGTGAAGTGAGTGCCACTGGAAACACAGAAAGGAAATGGTAACAAAGAAAAAACTTTTGTCAGAGGAAGAGGGAGCAGTGCATGTGAGGATAGCTCTCCCTCCGTTGCTAAGATGATTCGGTTGTTTTCGTGTCATGCTTTGTGGTTACTAGGATGTTTTGGGTTGGTGTTTACAAACAAAAGCCAAAACAACCCAAACACATGATATTCTGGTCACCAGATAAAACAACGGGATATGGTCACCTGTTTTATCATCTGACAAACAACATACTTCAAATGCACACCACCCCAAAAATATTCACACAACTAATGTCCACAGAAAAAAACTTTAGACATGCCATTGGTTGACCTTAATAAAGATATCACAGACAGACCGTTACATTTGTATGGTGGACTTGTAAATTATCAATATGACAATTTCTAACTTTGTTACCAATATTTAGCAGACCAGATCCGTGTGCAGTATTTATAAACACACTCTGGTGTTAGGGAGAAACACGTGCGTGAGCAGCTGCTGCATCATGCTGCAGTTCTGCGCTGTGTTAGGGGACAAATGCGACGCTCACCATAGGACTGCTGCGGGTGGAACTGGCACCAGAGGAATACCAGCTGCATTCAGAGGGCTGCGGGGAAAAACACTGACTGCTGAGCTTAAGCTGGGATGATTTAGTTATTATTTCTGTTCTGGAATACTGCACTTACTGCTCTGGAACTATACGAACTGTACAGACCATCATCACATATAGACGCCTGTGGACACAGATGGGAAACATCATGACAATGTCCCCTCTTGTCAAAGTTGTCACCATGAACATTAATGAGCCTAAAACTTCTTCAAAATCACACTGACCACACTATAGCTGCGTGTCAGACCTGCGGTACTACTGCTGGATACTACTGGAGCCTGTGAGGGTCATAGGTCAAGTAACAGATATAAAAGTTAATTCTGGCTTTGTAAGACACAAGCAGGTTTTGAGCAACTCAACAGCACCAACAGCATTTATCAACGAGCACTGTTTACACAAATGAATCAGACCAACCCGTGGTGTATAGGAAGAGATGGCAGATGATGTAGGTTTATTGTTCTTTAAGCTGGTGTAGTTCCTTTGGTCATGATACAATCCAGTCTAAGAAATTGGTGCACAGCAATGGAAAGTGAACAGACGTCAATAATGGTCATTAGTTTTTAAATATTTGTTTTTAATGGCTGCACTCCAGTTCAGAATATTAATCAGCACTGACCAGAAGGTCCTTTTTGGAGCTAGTTTTTTTGTGAAGATCATTATATACAGAGCTCTGGAAAAGAAGAACATTTAAGTTGTTTGAAGAAGCAATCAAGACAAAAAGACCTAAAAGTAACCATCTACATGAAACATTTAACCAAACACTCAATAGAGATGCCTAAAATCATGAACATGCTGGATTCACTACATCGATACATACAGTGGAGTGGGAGCTCTTCAATGAGGAACTACTGGAGACACCAGACTGCAGAAAAAATAAAAGACTATCATCAAACCTGGATTTCACAACTTGCAATCCAAAACCAAGTGACCCATGCCCTGTGCTCTAATAAGGGAGTGTTAGAACACAAACATGTGTTAGAGCTACAACATCAGAAAACAAAACTGATATTAGAAAACTGCTCAACTGCACTAGTCACCAAAAGTCCAATATATAAATGTTTACCGCATCTATACCACACTCTGTAGTGACACTTAAATACAAAACTTATACTTTGTGCTTAATAACTAAAAATGTATTCTTTTAAAATATATTCTTTGATATAAGAATGGTATATCAAATGTTGTATCGTGCAAAGAATGTTAGTATAACGTATACTGCACAGCATTGTGCATCCTAGCCTTCAAAAATGAAATAACCTGACATGTTACTGAAATGCACACTACACCACACAAAAACCCATTCAGTGACATACCACTAAGTCTCTTCTCCGGGAAGAACTGACCCGACTGGAGCGAACAGAAGCACTACTCAAGTCTCTTACAGATGATGAACTTGACTTTAAAAATAGATAGAGACCGAGTAGAAAATGTTCACTTGTAATTTCAATAGGACAATGAAGCAATGTAATTGTTTCATTTGAATTTTCACTAAAATTACAAACATTTAACCAGCTTAACATTTTAATTTCAACAATATTTGTGTCCTTGATAAGCCATAAAACTGCACTGAGAACATCAACAGCTATACAAGTCTACAACACACCCTGTAGCTCCCAACACTTCGGACCGATGCTGTGTCATCATTTAATCCCTGTTTATAAAAAATAGGAAGAAATTAGAGAAAGAAGGAAGGAAGAGCAGGCGTAAATCAGAAAGTGAAGATACAGACCCGTCGACTGTGGCTACTGGAATGATGACCATGACGGGCTTTTTCTGCATCAGCCTAAAATCATAAAATAAAGTTTATACAGAAGACAGAACAGGGACGTGAAAGTGCCTCATGTGATTATGTCTTTTTCATTGTTAGATTTGTGTAAAAGACTCACAATACATGCTTTTCCCCCCAAAACATCAACAGATATGAGTAAAACCTCGAGCATAATTTTTTTATTGAAATTTACATGCTTTGTATCATCTCAAGAGCAAATAATGAAATCAGATTTACGGTTTCAACAATCTAACAAAGACTGATTTGTAAACACAAACAATAAAGATAAACCATTTTATTTAATGAGGGAGACAATATGTCACAGACATTCTGTGAGCATCGATAGATTTATAATCTGTAAAAAATCTCCTTACATTAAAAAGATGGATTATGTAAACACAAGAGTATTCCATACTAAACCTTAGGTTTTGTCCACATTAGGGAAACAGAAGCACAATTGTGTTTAAAACACAAGTATTATTAAAAACATGCCTCTCAATTCAATTTAAAACACTGTTTATAGGGAAACAGCTCTCACGCACGCACGCACGCACGCACGCACACAACTGTCTAAACGCTTATTGTTAGTTCAAGGCAAACGTACATGCATGTCCAAACTAGCCCAATCTTTCTCATACCATCCATTGGTGGATTTGCCCCCATTTCCTGCTAGAGGAGGAGTGGTGATGGTAAGACAGCTGTGAGAGACGCCAGAAAAAAATAAAAAGGCTTCTATTTCAACTCAATGAGACAGAGTGTTTGGTGATTTGCAGAGTGATTAAATATTTCTGACAGTGAAAAGCATTTGCTGAAAACAAAAAGAAAAGCTCTCCATGTACTTGGGAAACAGATTTTTCAAACCAGATACACAATGGTAGAAGGCCATCTGCCAACTTGCAGATCCAGCTGACCCAACCAAATCATTCACATCTGCGTAAAACCATTGAAAAAGCACTGTATTCTCATGACGGCTGTTTCCATTTATGTACTAAGCCAGCAAGCTAAAATGTTCTTCAGGCAAGAGAGAAAGAGAGAGAATCTATTTTAAGTTATGACACAATCTGTTTGTAGAAGTAGTTTTACTACAATTTGAACAAAAATATCAAACAAGAAATTTGCTTTTTGAATTTGCTCTTTTTCCTGTTTTTGGTGTCTGACAAGTTGCTCTTGCATGTATTAGAAACGTGAAATTGTGAAACTTAAGTATAAGTACAAAATATCTATTCTACAAAACAGCGAAGGCACACCAAGACCTGTTTACACACGTCCCCATGTTTGACGTCAGTAAGTTGATGATTTGAATAAGCCCGCCCAAAAGTAAAGAAGGCATAACCTTAAACAGCATTCTAGTGTTATGGAGGCCAGCGCAGACACTTCCTTGAGATGGATTTTTGCTTTAGCTTTGTTTGGGCTCACAAAAGATTAAAATGCCTAAAAAAGACTTGGCAGACTCAAATTCTTGGAAATACCGTGACAGAACAGTGACGTTCAAATATTCATATATATGTGGGATGTACATTTCATCATCAATGATTGCTTTCTGACTCCGGGGAAGTTAGAGACTTGCTTTGTACATAAACATTCATTAAAAAATTGAGCAATTTCAACCGGTACAATTCACAAGGACACCCTGACACTACGGACTCACAGTCAGTAAGTTTTTTTCATTGTTAAAAAGTTTGCCACCGTCTAACGCAAGTGTCGTTAATGTTTGTCATGTGCATGTGTTAGTCCCAATTGTTGTCTTATGAATGCTTGTGCAGAAACATGTGCAAAGTGTTAAGACTGCATAAGTAGTTATGAGTAATAATCTTTTACATCCTGATCAAGTCACGCTGGCAAAGTTGTTGCATCAGTCTGATCGTCTTCATTTTCTGCATTAGATTTGGGCTTAAGTTATGTCAGACCCCTATTAAACTGATGTTAGAAATATGATTAGAATTTTAATATTACCGTTACACACTTGTGGTATGTGACCAATCACAACACACTAGTTAACTGGCCAATGAGAGTACACCATGCATGTTAAAGCGATGAGAATTGTAGAACTCATCGCGTTTCAGAGAGGCAGGGCAAAGAGCAGATACAAAAATTTATGTTATATGTAAACTAATGCCATTTTACTTTAAACTATATATTCACGTTGATTTTCAAATAATACAAAAAATAATATTTATTTTAAAACTATTATATGACTCCTTTAAAACTCAAACGAGAAACAATATTCCACAACATTGAAAAGAAAACCCATTGGGGACTTTTTGAAATAAACAAAGACAGCGTCTCGACTATATATAGGCAACTGTCTTTTAATTAGGCCTGCTTTATAAGTTACTGATCTAAAATATTCTATTAAGGTAGAAATTCCTTACAAAAGATATACATTCAAATAATGCACGGCCTCAGCAGGCCAAGTCCAAGCTAATAAACGAATACATTATTATTATAAAATTTAGTTAAGCTTTCTAACATGTTGGACTAATATCTTCATTGATTTTGGCCAACAGAAGCAGTTATTTCTATTATATATCAGTAAGATGCTTCTAATGCCATAAAACACTGCCTGCATACTTAAACAGCTCATTTGCTTTTGGAACAATGCCCGAAAATTACATATCAGTGTTACACAGTACATTAGTAACATTAACTAATTGATCTGAAGATTAAAATAAATAAATTAAAGAAGTCTAGGAAACAGAGATGATTCTGTATGATTTAGTTCATTATAGCAGAATGAATTCGAACATAATTTTCAGACAATTCAAGTGTCTGTTTTTGTCCTCTGTGCTTTGTGTTCTTTAGAGGATTCACCTCTTTCTGCTGCCGTTCCAGTTCTTTCATCCGAATGTCCCGGGCCTCCGCACGAGCAGCTCTTTTTGCAGCAAGTCTGGCCTCCGCCTGTACATGAGAGGAAACAGAATTAACAAAAATATAGAGGTTTGTACCACAGTCTGAGAAGAAAGGATTTGTAAAAAAAAGTATGATCAGAAATATCAAACATCTTCAGTTTCTGTATTGTTCAGGTAAATGAGCGACAACCAATTCACCATCCAATATAGTATTATGATGGTTCAATAAAAAAAGATAAGAAACAATATTCCATGCAACAATAAGAAAAGTATCTACTTAAGAGAAGTATTGCTTTTTTAATTCTTGAATAAAGAACGTTTTTACAACATCCAAAGCAACTCAACTTGCCTCAGGTCAGGCAAAAGAACAATTGTTTGATAAAAGCTCCAAAATGTATAAGTTATATGTTTTTAAGACATGAATCGTTATCTTACCTCAATGTGAACCTCAGTTAACATGGAGCTCAGGACTAAAAACAATAACTATAATAATGTCCTTTACTTCTGTGGCTCTTAAAGAAGCATGATTGCTAATGCTATTTCCTTCACAGTCGCTGATACTGGTACAGGGATATAAGGTAACTTATAATGATGGTTCAAAAGTCAATGTTCATAATAAAAGTGAATAGACGTCAGAGACGTGGCACAGACGTGAATAATGCGGCCAACGTACCCAGATCTAAAGTCATTTTAAATCCTATTATCCCTATCTTTTACAACTGTGCTTTAAATTAGTATCTCACAATCCCATACGAAAAACAAAGTATGGGAAAACACATAGTTTCCATATGACCACAATGTAGATGTCTTTGTAAATTTATCCTCAGCCTCATGAACTTCATACGTTAAGATGACTCATGCAACACATAAGAAGATATTTTGAGAAATTTCTGTCATTGGAGAGTTTATTTTACTTTGGGTAATCAAAATCTTTATATAGTGAAAAATAAGACTCAATCTAGAACTTGGGGAGAGGTAGATAGCAAACCTCCAGCCAATCAAAAACACAATGTGCCTGTCAATAAAAGTTCCGGTGTGCTGTTGGGCTTTGGACATTTCTCTAGGTTTACAGAGACAAGCAGTGTGTTTCAATCTAGTGTAATTGCACCAAAAAGCTGAAATTATCTCAATCACCTTTAACAAACTGCAAAAAACAACAACCATGATTCAGCGGGTTCTAATTTAAGACTTCAGGTAAACACACACATCTCACTTACATTCCTTGTGATAGCCTACAAACAAGCAATCTGACCTCCCTACATTTCCCAATTCCTTACACAATATTTCATCCCATACGGGAAGACCAGATACGATTCAAGCCAACTGACAGCAAACATTTAAATAAAGCTTCCGGCAAATTCGCACACGTATGAGGAGGGCACAGAGGGTAAGATCAGCATGTGTGTGTGAGAATTAAACCTGGTGCTCTGCACCTGTTGAGCTGTCTGACAGTTTGACCTGCTCACCAGAGCCTGGTGTCTCAGACTCTATCTATAGACCCTCCATCATAAGACAGCAAGAGGAAATCTGAGCGGGGGTGCACGCTTACACCAACACACCCTTGGACACAGCCATTTAGAAGACACAGTCATACTGTATTCAGCGGAACAACCGTATCATAGTCTGGATGCATTGACCTGCCATGACCTGACTGAATGATTGTGGAATTATAATGTTTATGACTTTTCTATATCGCAGGTCAAACTAAAATTCAAAGTGATTTTATTACCATTGTTTGTTATTCAAACAGCACTTGGAATGTTGGAATATCATACACCACCAAGCTTCCAGCATAGATCGGGTACACCCTTATATGCAAATGACCCCTTATTTTGGATGCTTTGTGTTTTGTGTCATCAACAGAATTGCAACAGATCACAGTGTAACATTTAAGCATTCCGTTTGGATACTAACTGGGTCATTAAGACACTACCAGAAATATCACACCTTGTCCTACATACAGAGATGTGACCCTAGAGTCTTCAGTCATATTGTAGGTAATTGACCACAAACCGCCCAGTAACTAATGAGACCTCCATGGAAGGTTGTGCAGCTCAAATTTACCTCGTCCACACATCCAACAAATTCCAGGCTTGCAGTTAACAGACCTTTCTGTTAGCAATTAGGGAGTTTCCTTTGTTGCAGACCTACGAGGGGTGGAGCGAAAGACAGGTTCATTCTTTCCAATGGTATTTTGTGTGCTCTGTCATAGGTGGAGTATGATTTATAACCTTTAGATTGAATGGGTGGAGTGAGTGCAGTTTTCACTTGCACTTTTTACATGATGTCAGCACATCGTTCATGTTCTAATGCAATGGGAAAGCTTGTAATTCAGCTTCTGTAAGCTTCTAAACACATTCACTTGACTCGCTAAATTTTAGATGAAGTAAGTGAACTGCGCATAAGACAACAATGATGTCAGCGTTCTCGTTGTTTGTGTCAATCAACATACATTACATTAAGACAAGGCTCACTTCTTAGCTTTGGATTATCGGACCATTTACAAACCTCCTTATAAAGTCTGTGTTACGGTATGGTGCGATTACTGCATGAATTTGTTTTTTCAGTGACAGAATCAGAAGTACGGACAGGAAACAACTGTTTTCCACTTCCTTCGCAAGTTCTCACATGAGACCACATGTGAAATATTAAAAACACAATAATCTGGGAAACATGTCCTATCTAATGTGTCAGCAACTAACTGTTGATTCTGTTGCTCTATAAAAGGACTGAAAAAACGTTTGCTCTTTAAATCAACACCTAAGTAGGCAAAATGCTGTACAATTTTGTATTTTATGTACTCCGTAGATAACCTTCTTTTGAGAAAAAAAGACAGCAAGAAAAATGGTAATAAAGAATTAGGAATGCAACTTAGCATCACAAGTCCTATTTGTATCAGACAAGTTTGTCTGTAAGTTTATTTTAGTTTGTATCAAAGATGTACTTACTAAAAAGTTTACACATTTGTGTTATCCCTATTACTTAAAAATAGTACATTACCAACTAATTAGAAGCTTAATGAATCTATTCCCATCCTAATGATCTCTATAAAAACAGTATGTTTTAAAACCTTAAAACCTGAATTTACATGACATTTCCATTCATGTATTTGTAAGACGCTTTTATCCAAAGCGACTAAAATTGCATTGTACTATACATTTGTGCAAGTATGTACAAGCCCTGGGATCGAACCCATGTGTTGGCGTTGCTGGCACCATGCATTATCCTCTTAGCTACAGGAAACTATTATAAAGAAACATTCAAAGTTTGCAGAATATGTAAACTGATACAAAGAATATTTAAACATTCTGTAATAAAATAGAAACTGACATGATTCAGTAGTACTATCAACCAATATGGAACACTCAAAACATCACATTTAGTCACATGATGAGCTTGATAATTATAAATTTGGGTCAAGAAGTTAATTTCAGAAGGATGAGTCCTAGAGAACAGCTGTGATGCAAGTCGAAGTATTTCGCTCCTGCGAGTGATGGGCTCACACATGTGTGCTGCTGAAAAATCTAAGACAAGTCCATACTGGCTCCTCCTTGATGAAGCTGCGAGTCAAATTCATCAGCTGCACCTCCGACTTGTAGAACCTGAGTGTCCACATATTGACACATCTCAACTAAGATATGACTGACATTATGATCCACCTCCAGACTGTCTGGACTTCAATGTACAGCTGAGATGTTAGATTAGATATTCACCTCGAAATCTTTGTCATTTCACCATCACTTCAATTAAGATCCCAATCTGGTAAGTCATCATGAAGAAAACACGACTAGTGACAACAGTAAAAGCACCATTGTCATCTGTCAGCTATTTTGTCAACAAATGCCAAACTGGTCAATGAATTAGACCGTCCCACTGACTCAACCACACGCCCTTTCCTAAAACCTCACCCTCCATAGACATGTCAGCCCTCTGAACACACACAACGACAGACAAGTGCAGATCAATCTAGAGAGTCTAGCTGTTTACATCCTCCAGGACTGTCATAGAAACAGGTGTGAGACATTTCTTTCCTTAAACTCATGTCATCTTAAAGTCATCAAAATAACTTTGTTTCTTTCCACAAAGGAAAAACAGGACTTTACAGAATGTCTTTTCTTACCCATAGAGTTCCATTTTTATGTACATACAATAATTTGAATGGGATCACAGTAAACCCTAGCTTTGAGGTGAGATACACAGGGATCACAGACCTCTCGGGCTATGCTGCTCAGAGCCTCATCCTCAGCGGAGAATCGGTCTTTAATGGGGGCACGTTTCCGACCTGATCCTGGCGTCCCCATATCAGCAGCAGCTCCACGGCCAAATCAATCCGCTCGTTGTAATATTCTGCAGATAGGACAAAACACAAAGACATTGTTGACTGGACAGAACCGTTTAGAGGTCTACTATACGTGTCTAATGTATAGATGTTCTTTTCATACATATGTGATCAGGCTTGATTCGGAAAAACCTTCAAACTGGGAGAAAAATCTTGATTTTACCTCTTAATTTCCCTATGATTTCCACCTTTGCCATGGTCGTACTCAATGAATATTAAGTATATCAATGTTATGGTCTCACAGAATGTTCTTGTATAGATTGATTTGATGAATAAAAAGTACGAACGACTACGCTGGGTTTTGCATTGTACTTTTTTGTGTCCAGAATCCCAAAAGAGATAACTCAAGCTAATTTTTACAGTTATTTCATAAAACATTTTCAAATGCCAGCTAGACAGTGTAGGTAAGATAAGCCTGTCCTAACACACTATCAACACACCCACAAATAGAGGCTTTAGTCATGCATGTCCAGCCTCAGTGCTGATGAACACCAGACACACAACAACAACACACAACTTGTCATAAAATGTGACAAAGCAGAGGAATATCACATGCATGGGGTACAAGGGATGGAAATAACCTCATGGTTTAAGTTGATTTTAAAAATAAAATCAGCTTCATCTATTTTATCACCCTCTATGTGAGATACAGTGACTGAGAAGACAAACACCTGAATCACATTCTACTAAATAACTTATCAGGTTTTCACCCCCATTGTGTTTGTGTTGGGCATCATCTTTGTCTTTGTTCTGCATTCATGATTAAACAGCTATACACGTGTTCCTATAGTAGGAAGTTGGTAACATTTAAAGGTAGATGGATCTCTATATATATATATAATCTATATTTATTTGGATATTTCAGCCTGAGGTGCTAAATATAAACCAACACTCATTCAGCAGCGTGTCAGAGTAAGTTCAAGTACATTATTGCCAAGAATACACACATATTACAAAAAAACAAAGTACACAAACATCAACAGAAGCTGTCACGACACAAGAAAACAATAAATATTTAAAATAACATTAATCACTCAAGTTAGCGGTTAGCCTGCTAGCATGTCCTCAAAGGCATAAAGTGTGTAAATGTCCATTCAAATTTGTCAAATTTAATATGCAGATTGAACTTTAAGTAAATATTGTAACGTTTTTTAAAAGTTTTTTACCGTTTCTGTCCGTCACGGTTCCGCTAGGGACACGGCTCGGTTCTGAGTGACTGGACCCGGGCGAGCTCCCGCTGCCACACGTGAACGCGCGTTTCAGTGTGCGCGCGCGCACCAACCGCCTCAGTGACAGCCGCAAACTGGCACAAACCGTCACCGCAAAGTTTCAGTGTTTTTTTATGAATGAACAGATTAAAATAAGCGTTAAATTAACGACGGATAATAAACTCGCTTGAGTGTCTTTGTGTGGCTCTTGTCATGACAGTGAGCTGTAGTTTCCAGTTTCGTTTCGAAAGTCCCGGATATTGGGGGAAAGTGGGCGTGGCCTCCAAATGTGACCCAACAAAACTGTCTTTAACATTATTTAATGTAAAAAATATAGTCTTAAAATCAAACTATTCTGAACTGTACAGTTCATATGATCAGACAGATTATAAAAACTCACATAAAATTACTTTTATTATTTACACATCTTTAAGTACCCATGAAGGAGTGACGTCACGTCACGTCACTAAAACAAATTGTATTGTCAGACTACCACCATAACAATCAATGTGTTTAAATTATAGTCAAACGGTGACCTCTAGCTGTTATTTTTACGTCACTTGAATGTTTTTTATTTAATAATGAAATAATAAAAACTAAATGAATTTCTAAACGGACGCTTTCTTTCTTTTCTGTTTTTTAAATTGTGTTAAATAATTATTAAAACATTAATTTTCGTTGACCCGTGACGTTGTTTAAAAGCGTCAGCCGTGACTGCAGGTGGCGCTAATGAGTGTTGTTTCCCAGGAACGTGACGTGAGAGAACACACGTCGCTTTGTTATGACGTATTAACAATGCGTTCATGACATTGGTGTGTTGTGCATACACTAAACAAATGTGTTAATATGTATAACTCTAAATAAACTATTTGGCACGCATTGAAATAGTTACATTAATGCGTGTGTGGAAGGATTCTACTGTTAATCTGAAATAGTTTATAAGATTATTTCTAAAACTTATTATATTGATCTAAAATAAAGCTGTGTTCATTTATTTGTGTCAGGTCAGTATGGCCATGTCACTATCGGGGTCAATTCTGCCCAAACTGATGCAACAAAGAACTTTCAGGTAAATATGTAATTTTCTAGCATTTGTGTTGACAGAGTGCTTTTGTTTTCATGATCATGAACATTTCACATTAAAATTCAAACTAAATGTATAAGAGGTTTATTATTTATGTGTTATTTTTAATTATTTTTTAATACATGGCTGTCTATAAATCCTTTAAAATCAATTTTTTTATCATTAAAACAAATGCAGTATTATTATTAAAGGTTTACTACCAACTTACATCAATACTATAATCAGACAGTTTTTATAAATATATTATGTATAGCCTAATTTTTTATATAATCTCATTCCAGTGTCTCTGCTGCAGTGTCAGCTTTTCAGAAGTTAACACGAGTGAGAGTGGTCGACAACAGTGCTCTTGGAAATGCCCAGCATCACCGTCCACCAAAAGTCATTCACGTTTACACCAAGAATGGAGTTGGTAAAGTGGGAGACAAAGTCTTACTGGCTATTAAAGGACAGAAGAAAAAAGCTCTCATAGTGGGTCAGAAGATGCCTGGAGCCCGTATGACACCACGGTTTGATTCAAATAACGTTGTTTTGATTGAAGACAACGGAAACCCCACTGGAACTAGAATCAAAGCTCCCATACCATCACATCTGCGCAGATTGGAGGGGGAATATTCCAAACTGTTAGCCATCGCTCAACGATTAGTGTAGATCCTGGTTTCTGTATGCTGGAAATTCCCAAATGAAGCTTTCTATTATACAGAAAATCATCTGTAAAAAGCCCTGTGCTTTGACATTCAAAAAGATTGTTGTCACAGTGAATTCATTGTTTAAAATAAAATGTAACTTTTCCAAATATTAGTTTTTTTTCATTTATATTTTTGCAGATTGTTGTGTATTGTCTTGAGGACTTGAATCACAAGTTTCTCAGAGTGTTTTACAGTTTTAGGGAAAGTTATTAATTGACGGCTTTCTTACAGATGTTTTAATTATGACAATTTTTATTAAATACATTAAATATAGATATTTTTAAGTTTATGAAAATGCAATAAACATAAAAAAGTCATCAACATAAATTATGATATTTTATTATAGAGATATATTTCAAGTCCTATGTTTAGATCAGTGACACTACTGACATAAATCTCATATAACTAACATTCTTCATCTAGGATGCATTAATTAACCTTTTAGAAAAACATGCAATGGTTCTGATGTTTTATTAATGGCATTATTATTCATTTTTGTGGCACTATTAACCGTCAACGATTGCAAACAATGGCTGATTTTTCTTAAAGGACAAAAATGCTGAGGCTTGTGGTTTTCTTTCACACAATCAGACAAAGCAGCAAGTGAAGGTCCTCTGTAGACATCAAGTGAACATACTGTAGTGTTTTTCTTTATTCTGTACCTGCATTATTTTCTTTTTAAACTCATTCTTTAAAAAACTAGCAGCACCTTTCTCTAACGGTTTTAGTAAAAGTAAAATTGATGCATAAAGAGTTTAGTATCGAGGCACTTTGCAGCACATTCTTGCGATGGGATTGGTCTACCTCAACCGCACATGGTCATAAAGAGCCACTACACAAAAGAAAGAAGGCAGTGATTAACATTTGTTTTATATTACATTTGAAAATATAAAAAGAACAAGTCAGATCACCTCAGTCAGGTTCATCTCAGCCTCTCCTGTTCCATCTCTGTCCAACAACTGAAAAGATTCTAAGAGAAAGTGCAAGAATGTAAACACCATGCTTACAAGGAAAGTATCACACTGTTCCATGAATTATAAGTGCTTAAGACTGTAAAATTAGTTAAATTCTAATTTTCAAAACTGCACTACAACTAGTTTTGGAAAGTTATTTAAATTTGGGCCATTTTACCATCAGAAAGTTCCTATTTATTATTTATTAGTTTTTCGCCCGCAAAATCCCGCCCAATCACCAATCATAGAGCACATAGAAGCACAATAATCAGTGTGTACATTCCAGGAGAAGCCTTCATGAGGAGATGGCTACGAGCGTTGCTCACGGCCCGCCCACAGGAGCTCTGCGTTTTCCGTAAAGAATCTTAAAGCTGTATCTGTCTTCTGTTAATGTGAGTAAACCAAATACTTTTCCGAGATCTGAACGACACCATTTTAAACTACACGTACTCGAGATTAGCATAAGGTCAGCAGAAACTGCGTAAGAGACCTCCTCATTAAATATAAGATATTGTCAGGCACTACGTAAGATAAATTTAAACGTACTGAACATGCACTCCAGTTTGATCAAACAGCAGATAAAGTTGTCAAAATCGATGGCTTCATTCTCAGCATATCTGGCTACTAGAATCTCATTAAGTTTGTTGTTGAGCTTGAAGCCTGTAAAGAAAACAAACAAGGTCATGGTGTTACCAGTCATGTTCAACCTGTCATTCTAATCGTCAACAAGATCAAAGTGGCTTTACCTGCTGACTCCACTGCCATACGCATCTCATAGGAGCTCATAGTCCCAGACTTATCAATATCAAATTCTCTGAAGATTCCCTAAAAAAAAAAAAAACATCAGTTCAAATTTCAGGATATTTGCAACGAATCAAAGCTAAAAATAACATTTACTAAAAACTATTGCAAAAACAATTCGCTAACCAGCATCTTTCTTATTTTGTTCCAGAGGATCTGAAACTCAACCAAGCCCAAGCGTGCACTACCATCTTTCTGGAAAAGTAGAGTTAAGAGTAAAACACAGCTAGCTCGAATGAGACCAATCTTTGTCGGTTTCTACAAAACACATAATCATCCCTCATGGTTTCTATCGTAACAGAGCAAACAGTGTAATCATTGCATTATACAGTGAAGGATACATCCAAGAGGTTGACCATAGTTCTACAAGAATCAATGCTGAACCCATCCGTCTTAAGATCCTTGTCTGAGAGAGAAACAATAATAAAACATAGGCTCATTTCGATTTAAATAAACACAGAGGGCTTGTCTAACTCACGTTTGGACACAACCCGGTTGAGGATGGTCCTGAGTTCACGTACAGATATCTCCATATCCTAAAACGAAGCCATCAAAATCATCATTTATTTAAACAGTAATACGACATTTTATTTATACATTTATAATTTACTCTCCCACCTCTCCAGCCAGCTGGGCAAACATGGCCTTAAAAGAGTCGTCAATATCATCCTCTGTAATTTCTTCCTGAATGGAAACCAAACAAAACATGTTTGTCTTAGTCCCTAGCCATCCCGATGTTTATCTATATCCAGTCTCAAAAACTCACCTCATCCTCAAAGTCGGCAGAAATCTCATCATCCAACTCCCTTTAATATAAAACAGAACAAAATTCAACAGAATACAAACTCCACAAACTTGAAACACAGTGGAATAAAATGTACTCAGAAATGAAACTTCTATCATCATTAACTCTCACGTTTGATCAAACCTATTAACAACTAAAAGAGCAGGGGAGTAAATAATGAAAGAACCTTTAACCCGAAAAATCCAGATGATTTTTACACTTACTCTGTCTGTGATTGTTTCTCTGTAAAGACCCGCAGAACAAAATCAGCCTCCTTGCTGGGCTCGAATGTGGATGGGACAATGATGTACTCTCCAGGAGGCAGGCGGAGACGTGTGCTTACCTCCCGCAGGTTAATGAAGGTCTCAGATCGAGCGCAGGATGAGTGACTCAAGAAGAAGTTCTTTTTTAAATGCACATTCTGACAACCGGCGTACTGTAATCAGATTTAAATGACCGATTCGGTATGCAGCATTGCAATTATGATTATAAACATATTTTTAAGTACAGATTAGACTAATATTCAATTTTTAGAGGGAATCATAGATAAATCCCCTGTATGTGGAAATGCACAAGGCTTATAGTTCACAACAAAATGAAAATTCTCTACATTACTCTCCCTACTGTGATTTCAAACCTTTAAGATTCTCATGAATAACATAAAAAAATAGGATTTGAAGATTGTCTGTAACCAAAAACAGTTTGTTGCTATTTACTTATATAGACGCAAAATTTCTTCTTTGGTGTTCTGCAGAAGAAAGAAACTCCAAAAGGGTAGATAAATGATGACAGAATTTAAGGTTTGCTATATGGTAAGCAAACCTTTTATACACATTAAGTGAGAAACTGTTCCTTACCTCTTCAGGAATCTGGAGGGGTGTGAAAAAGAGATAAATATTATTGTTAGTGTCTTTCATCTCATAAAACAGTAATTGAAACTCACATCCATATTCTTAACATTCATAAAAGATAATTTTCATCAAATGTACAAATCATGAATCATTTGTTCTTTACCTCATAGATTGCAAAGCCGATGGTAAGCATGTCCTGTCCCTGGCGGCGATATCGTCTGCGGTCTTTCTGCATTAAAGCCACCAGGGCGCTACAGGACACCTCTTCATCTTCAGGATCATCGTCTTCCTCCAGAAGAGTGATCTTATACTGCGGATTAATCCAGAATGTATCTGCCAGGAAGATGACGAGAACAAGTATCAGTTCTGTGAAGCAGATTCTACTACAGTAAACATTTTTGGTGTACTATGAAATATACCATGTAATTATCCAGATGCTAGTGTACTCACTGGGATGGTTTCGACAGCCTCCTGCAGTGCTGCCTCTCCTCCATGAGCCGTAAAACTTGATGTTGTTCCAATGGCTCATCTCATCCTCACTCAGAGCATCAGGAGTGAGGTTACAGATCTCCAACCTGGAGAACTGCCGCAAAAACTCACTAAAGGACATCCTGCAAGAAAAACGACTCTTTATATCTTTACACTGAGACTGTTTAAAATAATATTTGGGTTTATCCGCTAATTACATTAAAGCTCACCAGAACTCTCCATCCTCCATTTGTAAGTGCAGGTCCTCTTTCTCCGACTCATCTATCTCATCCCATTCAGAGGAGCTGTGGAAGGAACACACTTTACAGCTCTCAAATATTTAGGTTGAACAAAAAATAAAACATGGTTGTTTTCACTTACTTATCGCTCCAGGCCCCTGTCCATTCCACCTGACCCCATGGGTTACGGATGCGGATGAGCCTCTCCATACTGCCCCTAAACTCCACCTGTTAGGGAAGACATAATGGTGAAGGACCACAAGACATAATAATAGAGGTGGTATGAGAGCATTACCTGTTTGAGAGCAGTCACTGAGTAAGCATGACCCTTGACCAGCTTCTTAAACGTCACAGATTCCATGTCGAAGGCACTGGTTATCTGTTACACAATCAGAGAGACTGGTTTAATGTGCATCAAGAATGAGGATGTAAATGTCATTCAAGACATGTTATCACTTAAGTCCTCACATCAATGGAGCATCCGAGAAGTGAGCCTCTCTCTAAAGCTTTGCCAATAATCCTGTAAAGATCTTTTGGAGCGTTCCGGAGCTCATACATCTCTGAGACTCCACCTGTAAAATCCTCAAAACCTTCAGTGGTGGAACCTCCAGAAAGAGCTTCGTAAGAGCCATTTAACCTGGTAAAACATAAATAGTAATGTATAAAGTGTTTCTGGTTAAGAGAGGTAAAAATCAGGACATACTTAGCATAGGCTTTTTCAACCAATGCACTCCAGAATTCATTTCCCTCTGCTGAGTGGACAAACATGAGCTCTCCGTTTTTGACTGGTAGGCGATCATCAATCACAATGTCCACCCACTCGCCAAACTGCCAGAACTACAGAAAAGAACGGACGCAGATGGAATGAATCAATTGATGTGGATTGACATCGGTCAATATGAAGAAAAAACGAACGGGTTTTGAATAAGGGTTTTATAAATCATTCAAATGCAGATTTAAACCCTGTAATACTATATAATCCTATTCTTTTGTGATAAAATACATTTCTGAATAATTATTATGTTGTATAATGTATAATAATTATTTGTTATCTTTATGATTGTGGTGAATTAGATAACAAGACTGTTTCATTTTCAGTTTAAAAATACAGTAACTATTTCTATTTATTTGCACCAAATGAAAAACCGAGGAACAGGACTAAATGACAGTTAAAAAGCTCTTTTCTTTAGACCTCTATAACTGCAAAGAGTTTTCACCTTCAAAAATACAAAAGTATTATATGGCTCACGAATTAAGTAATAGTTAAAAATTATACAAATAGTATTATACAATTATTTATGAAATATAATATAAATATATATAATTTATTATATAAAATCTTTATTTTATGTGATAACATCAATTTTTATCACAGTTTTCGTTTGACTTGTCATGCTTTCTGTCTTTCAAATTGCTCTTGAAGATCTTGTCAATCATGTGGTTTTATTTTTGTTAAATTCTAACAAGCATTAGACTAAAATGACATACTGGAGTACATCCAGAAATGCAGAATATATTAAATATGGAATGGTCTCTTTATTTTCTCATTGGTCATACTGTATATTCATCATACCATATGTGATCAACTGGTAGTGTATATTGGCTATTTAACAGAACCTGAAAGTGGAAAATTCCAGCATATCCGTCCTGAAAGCTCTGGCCATGAGGAACAACTCTGTGTAAAAGCTTTTCATTAAGAGTCAATGAGGCTATAGCAGCCAGAAGCCAACAGTCACCTGGTAGGAAATAAAACAGATGAGCACTGTTAAATACATAGGCTGAATTAAATGATTTGCCTTTTAATAACCAACATTAGTTTAACACACATCTAAAACCAGCAGAGGGCGAATGGGAAGGAGGAAGGTTTTTTTCCACTGTGAACCCATTCCTGTTTACAATCCCATCTCCAGCTCAGAGCACAGGAATTTTCCAAAACCCCAAAACTCTAAAAGTGGGTCAGCAGCAGGCTAAATAAGGAAAATTATACAATTGTATAAACATATTGGCTTTTTAAACCTGTCAACTTTCTTTCTTCTGCAAAACACAAACGGAGTAATTTTGAATAATGTTGGTAACAGGCACCCACACCTGCATTGGTTTTGTGTCTATTCAATAGAAGTAAAGATTACGTGCCACAACTGTTCCTTCAACAACTTTTTCATCATCTTTAGTCTTCTTCAAAAGAAAGAATGTAAGGAAGGTTTGAAATGAGTAAAGGGTGAGTAAAGGTTCAAACTGTTCAAAATTGTGACACAAATTATTAAACACTTTTTTGGTTTCCATACATTATGTTCCTAAATGAAACAGGAAAATGTTAATACAGCTATTCGTCGTCTATTTATTCATCTAGGCCACCTTAATGAACCTGACTTCAAACATCTGCAACAAATTGGTTGCACAATTTCACCATTTTACCGTCCATTTTTACTCTGCTAAAAAAAATTACACTTAGAGATTTAAGTTGGCATGATGACAAACATGCACTGACTCAAGGTCAGTGGGAAGCAAATGAGTCACATGGAGACACACCCGAGGCCAGTTATATGAGCTGCTCTTTCATGACTCATGCTTCCAGATTCCAAAAATATAATCTAATAACTATCAATAAAAGGAACAGACAGGTATTCTGGATCATGCGTTTAAAACCAGATCACTTACCCAGAGCCCCCTGACAGATGTCCGTCCTCGTAGCTCCGCCCAGAATAAACTGAGGATCATCACAGAGCTCCTGCGGAGAAGAAGAGATAAGAGGGGCTGAAAAGAATATCGGACAACCTAAATGTTTCTGTTACTTCTGAGCATAACGTTTATGAAGAAAAAATTCTGAACCTGTTCTTAGTTTACAGAATCATTCAGACATTCAGTATGTTCTCATAGAAACTCATATACAGAAACAATAATTACCCATCTGAATTAAATCACCCTTGAGGCTTTTGAGTTTAATTATATGCACTATGACTATGTGCATTTGTGCACATGAGTGTTTAAAACAGTGTCAACAGCTGCAGTTAAGGGGGGGGTCAGCTTATATAAACATGAGGATATTCTCATGCTCAATTGAAGAGCTGGTGCTGTCTGTCATACATTTGTTTAGTGTTACATGGTAAACCTTTGAGGGGAATAAAACTGCAAAACAGAAAAGAAAATATATTGAAAAATGTTGATAAACTAAAACCATGGTCCCTTTTGACTTTCATTGGTTACAATAGTAGTGAAATGGGACTAATGGCTTTCCCTACATCCTTCAAAATATCTTCTTCTGTGCGCGAGTGTTATGGGTTAAGCCTTTAATTTAATGGTTCACCCCATAATCAAAATTATGCAAAACACAAAATAAGATATTTAAAAAAATGTTAGTTGTAGAAAACCATTGGTCCCCACTCACTTGCATTTGGTTTCCGACATTCTTTTAAATGTCGTCTTTTGTGTTTGGCAAAGAAAACGAGTATGTCATACAGGTTTGGAATGACAGAAGGGTTAGTAAATAATGACAACATGTTCAGTTTGGGGTTAACTATTACTTATAAGCCAAATTTCAATGCAAAACAGGATATACGTTGGTGGAACAAATTTGATTAAATGTTGGAAATTGACTGCTTAAAAGATTAGAGGGTTTAATGAAATACTTTAAGATGCAGAGTGAGATATCGTTTTTGATTTAGTTACAAAAACAAACAATACATTTTCTATAAATAAACTACACATACATAAATGATCATTTCTAACTCTCCAAAAAAATTATCAAAATAATGTAGGAGCAGACTGGCTAGAAATGTATTTGACAAATGCAACAAAGACATTTCAACTACAAAATATCATACTCTGCCTCACCGTTGGTCGCATCCACTCCACATCTTGGGTTTTGGAAGAATACGGGGCGAGTTCTTTAAAGCCGAGAGATGGAGGCTCAGCAGGAAAGCATGGATCTTCAAACAGGTATCCTCCTTCCAAACACTCCTGTCTGAGGGCTTCATAATCCTGGTTCTGGAAGTGAATGGCTTGCTCGAATGAACCTCTGCCTTCTGCTTTTAGTCTGTTAGCACTGATGTGTGCCGAGATTCCTCCATGTGTAAACATGCTGGAGTGGGCATAGACAGCAAAAGTGCTGGTTCAACCATAAAACAAAACCATTATTCTCCCTCATGTCATTTGAAACCTTTATGACTTACTTCTGCGAAACACAAAAGAAGATATTTTGAAAAATGCTGGGAACTGGCACGCATTCACTAGTCTTGATTTTTGTCCATACCAAAGATGTGAATAGGGGGACAGTTATAAACTTTCTTTAACATTGTTTGGTATTCTGCAGAAGAAATTCATACAGGTTTGAAATGACAAGAATGTTCATCATCAGGTAATTATAATTATTATTTTGGTATGGACAAGCTTTTTAAAATGTATATTGTTTACATACTTGGCTCATTTGTAAGATATAAATCATTACACATACATTTTCAATTAAACACAAATGTATTTTGTCATTTTCTAGTTAACTTGTGGTTACTGATCTGAACTTAAAAACTCTTACTGTAAATAAGTAAATTTTCTTACTATAAATTAATGTATATTTTCTATAATATTTTCTGTGTCACAACAAAGAACACATGTGTGGGTATGCATGTATGTCCACAACCCATAAACTTAAAGGAAAAATAAAAGTGACTTATTAAAAAATATTCAAAATACTTCCTAATGCCACAGACAGTTTCTTTTATCATAAGCGTCTGTGCTATCACTGAAGACTTTTGTTTATTTTTGTATTTTTGTATCTCTCTCTCTCTCTCTCTCTCTCTCTCTCTCTCTCTCTCTCTCTCTCTCTCTCTCTCTCTCTCTCTCTGTCTCTCTCTCTCTGTGTCTCTCTCTCTCTCTCTCTCTGTCTGTCTGTCTGTCTCTCTCTCTCTCTGTGTCTCTCTCTCTCTGTGTCTCTCTCTCTATCTCTCTCTCTCTCTCTCTCTGTCTCTCTCTCTGTCTCTCTCTCTGTCTGTCTGTCTGTCTCTGTCTCTGTCTCTGTCTCTGTCTCTCTCTCTCTCTCTCTCTCTCTCTCTCTCAATTCAATCTTAAGTCTTAACATTAAACTGCATAACAACAACATTTCTCGGAAGTTTTAAACATTGTTTCCTTCGCTCTTCTATAACAACATGTATGGCATGCCCACTTCAGTACATCACAGTGTTATTAAATGACATTCTGTAAACCTGACAGTTTGTATCACAGAGAGAGACAGATTTCAGCAGCAGGCCGCAAAGTCTCACAAACACCGACACAAATCACTGATGATAGAAACACAACACACGGCTAAACTTACCTTTAAACACCGCGTCACTGTCTGAGAGATTATAAACGCGTTATAATCCGCTTTACGTGTCTGTATTCCACCCTGTGTGTGTGTGTGTGTGTGTGCGTGTGTGAGTGTGTGTGTGGAGCTTCAGTGTGTTCGGTCCAGAAGGGGCGGGGCATCACTCAGATTGACAAGTGAACTCACAATAAAATAACGGTGCACAATAAAAGTGAATACACACAACTTTATTCTGCAACACTGTACAGAGAACATGTAGACAATCCCAGAATACAACACAACTGTAAATTGACATTATGTGTATATATAAATATATATTAGTTATATAATATAAATATAAAATGTATATAACCAACATAACATTTTTTTACAAGCACACTTAAGACAAAATATGTTTACAAGCCACTGTAAAGAGTGATAGTGTTGGCAGCAACAAGCAACTGATCTACACGTAAAACAACAGGCAATAGTACACGTAACCCCCGAGAAACAATTCTTTAATGCTTACAAATCCAGTTGGTCCAATACTAACAATGCATTTAGATATACTGAAGGACGATCATGTGGGTTAACGAACATAATAAAAGAACTTAACAAATATGTTCCTACGGTCCTTTAAATCATGGCAAACATCAGCCACTGCAAGAAATAAATACATAGAAACATTTCAAGCAAATCCTTGGATACGAAACCAAGAAACATGAAGAAGGTAAATGATAAACAGTACCTGGTTGAAGTTTAGCTCAATGAAGCCACTGTTGTCCATGTCAATCTTCTTGAACACTTCTATGATAGGAAGGTAAAAAGTTTTTTACGATTGAATGATTGAAATATGCAAACAGAATACAAATACCATCGCATAACAAAGAACAAGAGCATCTTCAACGCAAAGTTATTTTTCATTAAATGTGCAGTCGCAAACCCTACTCTATAGACATGCAAATATAGAAACTAAATCAAAGACAGTGTATAATTCACACATGTTGCGAAACATTATGGGAAACCCAGAATTTGAAAGTGTACTTACTGAACATCATCTCTAGCCGCATTAAACAGGCCACAAAGTTATCAAAGTCAATGGTCAAGTCCGCTTCACCAAAGCGTGCGGCCAAAAGCTGATGGATGGTGTCATTCAAAGAGAACCCTGGGCAGGAAAAAGCAAGAAGTACAGTTACTTTTATGAAAAATTTCATAACATACTTTGAGTAATAATTAATGTCACCTGCTTCCTTCAAAGCCATTCGCATCTCTGGTGTGCTCATGCAGCCGGACCCATCCATGTCATTCTTCTTGTAAATGATCTGAGAAGAGAAGAATATAGATATATAAAACAATTCACGGGAAAAAACAGTGTCTGCCATTGTGAGGACAAACTTACCAGATACTTTTGAATTTTCTTCCACAGGGTGGCAAACTCTGTTAATCCCAATTTACCATTGCCGCTCTCCTGCATAAGGGTTAAGTCGAAATCAAATAAATAACAATTAAAACAGTAACTTAACATGCTGTGGAGGATGTTTTTTCATTTACTGCATTTATTTTATCGGCACTTACATGATTCACTGTTAACAGAAAGCATATTCAAACAAGCCAATATAAATCTACTGTAAATACATGAAAAAAGTGTCAACACTGCCAGTCAAAACTTTTGGACACTAGACTAAAATGTTTCTCATTATTTAAGAAAAACTTTTGATCTGAAGTTATATGCCTAAATGTCTGAAATTAGTTTAACAGACAAAGTATAATGTAGAAAGCATGCATGTATGTATGTAATCACTCCCCAAAGAAATGGATGACTATGACTTAATAATGAAGAAAGAACAGCCAATAAGAGTGCAGAATAGACAGAGACTCCTTTAAAACTGATCTAAAAAGCATCTTAGGCACCTTAAGAAGCTGCTTTATAAAATGACAAGATATATTACTGCAAATTCTATTAAAAAGGTGACTGAATATTATCAAATATAACATGTATTTTTAGTTATTTAGTTATGACATTCTCATACTTCCATTTTTTTCTCATCATTTTAATTAGTTTATTATGACTCGTTATAATACTCGTAAGTGAATAAGTCTCCCAAAACTTTCAGTTCAGCAGAGTTTAATCAGAAACAGATTGCATGTAGTTAAAGGATACATCCATGAGATTCACCATGATCCTACATGTATCCAAACTGAAACCATCTGTTTTAATGTCTGTCCCTGTAAGGAGAACAAACATTTATCGCATCTTCAGAAATGTGTTTGTTTTTCAATAGCCGTCATAAAGCAAAAGATTACTCACGTTTTGAGACTATTTTATTTAGAATTGTTCGTATCTCAAAGCTAGAAATCTCCATGTCCTTAAACAAAACATTTGTATTATTTACAGTCATTGGTCGTTGGTTTTAATGCAGGATCAGGAAAGACTTACATCTCCTGCAAGTTTGGTAAACAGCCCCCTGAATCCAGAATCAACCTCTGCTTCAGACACAATTTCCTGAAAACACAATATGCCAACCAGAATATTATGAGTTAAAATGAAAGTTCACCCCAAATTAAAATTCTGTATTAAACAAGATATTTTGAAGAAAGTTGACACCAGCAGTGGCAACCATTCGATTGTAGGAAAACAAAACCAGTGCAAGTGGATAGGTTCCAGTTACCAACATTCTTCAAAATATCTTTTTATCTTCTGAAGAAGTTATAAAAAAGTCATACAAGTTTAAAAAGACAAGAGAGTGAATAAATAATGAAACAATCATTTCTGAGTGAACACTATCTTTAACATGATTATTGTACCAGACACATAGACAGATTTGACTTACGTCATCTATGTCTGCCTCCACAGGATCATCACATTGTCTAAAGAGATACGCATTAACACATCTCATTAGACATTACATTATTAAGATTTAGGGGAGAAAAAATGTGACTATAAAATTATTTTTTTGTAAATATTATATTATTATTAAATCCTTACTGCATTTCAGACTGCTTCTCAGAAAACACCCGCACACAGAAGTCTCCATTCTTGTGCGGCTCAAAGGTGGAGGGAACAATGAGATATTCCCCAGGGGGAAGTTTGAAGCGAGTGCTGACCTCTCTCAGATTGATAAAGGTCTCAGATCGAGCTTTCTGAGCATGTGAGAGGAAATAATTCTTATCCAGATGAACCTCCTTCTGCCCACGGAACTAGGACGTGATCAAAAATAAGAATTAAACTTCTAGAAACACAAGAGCTTTGCGTACCCATTTCACAGGAATGTAATCACTAGGCTTCCTCTAATATGTGGTTTCTGGTTTATTTTATTTCAAAAGTGTAAAGGTAACTTTATGACCGTCCGCAAAGAAATCCACTTTGCTCACCTGTGGAGGAACCTGAAATGAAAGGAAAAATAATAAGTGTTTAACAGCCTAAGTCACAGGTTATGTCATAAAACACTATTACAAATACAACAAGCACATGAAAGCAAGTTTACCTCGTAGATGGCAAAGCCAACAGTGTGCATGTCTTCCCCTGCCTTCCGCAGTTTGCGGCGATTCTTCTGGATCAGACCGATGACCACACTACAGCCCACTTCATTATCATCAGGATCATCATCTTCCTCATCTAATTTGATCTTGAGTTGAGGATTCATCCAGAATGTATCTGTGAAAGACAGAAAACTTTAGCGGCCTTGCATTAGACATGATGGACCGACATACACACTACACATAAAAGTGTACAAAAGGGAGGAAGTAATGCATCACTAGTTGCATTAAGCAAAATTTTAAAAATAACAGAAATGTGTTAGAATACTTAAGCAAGATGTCATTGTTCTGTAGCTCCGCCCAATTTTTGTGGCTCAGTTGGGCCATTCAAACAGTATGAGTACAGTTTTGTTAACTGCCAATAGTGTTGCAATTAAACAGCACATCAGCATTGAAGTTACTTTGAAAAAATGATTTGGAGGTTCTCACTAGGATGATTCCTGCAGCCTCCAGCCGTTGAGCCTCTTCTCCAGCTTCCATCGAACTTACTTGTGCTCCAGTGTTTGACTGTGTCAGAGGTCAGTGTGTCTGGTGTCAGGGTGCAGATCTCTATACGAGAGTAATGTCTCACAAAGTCTGATAATGACATCCTGCAGCAATACAAACAGAAAGTGAGGAACATTTACTAATGACCAATTCACATATTAACAGAAAACTTTTTATACTCTTTGAATTAATGTAATTTTACCAGAATTCTCCGTCTTCTCCTTTCACATTCTCACGTTCGGATGGACTGACTGCATTCCATTCTGAAGAGCTAAAGGTAGATAAACAGAAGATTAAACAATAACTTAACATAAAAAACATAATGTTACAGCTTAAATGGTTTTAAAACCATTTTGAGTATTTACATCTTCATTAAATTTAGTTTGCGTTCCACAAATACTGAAATATGGTTTTCATGTAATACTGTACAGGACTTTAACACCCATGACAAGCTCCTGACCCAGAATAAATTTATATAACATAACGTAACAAATATTTTAAATGGTTGGATATTTACGTGTCACTCCAGGCCCCGGTCCATTCCACTTGACCCCATGGATTACGAACCCGGACCAGCTTTTCCTTTCGGCCCCTGTAGTTGACCTATAAAAGCCAAAGCATCTCAATAAGAACTAAAGGCTTGAAATTGGAATTCATTTCGGTTTAGCTGAAGTGAAAGATATTCTAAGAAAATATTTTTATTAATAAGAGTTTTTCATTAACCTCAATCGCCCCAGTAAGAGAGTAAGCATGTCCTTTCACAAGTTTCTGGTTAGTGATAGCCTCGGAATCTGCAGCACTGGTGATCTGCAAAAACAGAGAACTGTTAATATAGATACAGTACTAGTTCAAGCATCTTATTTGTTTCACCTGTACAGTATAGTATTTTTTGGTAAACGGTATGAAACAGTGTAATATTCAGTAACATTGAAGCTTTCTATATGTAAAATGTGTTGCATGGAATAAGGAAATTTCAAATTTTGCAGATTTATATACATGCAAATATATACATGCAAAAAGAGTTCGTACATCTATAGAGCAGCCCAACAAAGCACCGCAGTCCAGGGCCTTCTTGATAATCTGGAAAATGTTGGCTGGGGCTTGTTTTAACTCATACATTTCTGCAATTCCTCCGGTGAAATCCTCAAAGCCCTCAGTGGTTGAGCCTCCAGACAAAGCTTCATAACATCCATTCACCCTGAGAAACACAAAATAAATATACTGTAACTCTGTCATCAGCTGGTGATTACTGTAGGTGTCTTATTCTACATATTGTACATAATAACACAAATTAACATATGTTATATGTTTTTCTATGTGATGATTATTTATCATTATTGATAGAAAAGAATCTATTTACAACTTTATGCATACAGTATGTGATCATTATTGTTAGGTATAGTTATATACATTTCGAGCTCATGGCCTATGTGTTGTATTGCAGCGTTTTGGTCCAGTGTCTTTAACATCCCTGTATTTACACAAAATAAAAAATAGAATAGAAATCTGGAATGAATTTGTGGTTTTTGAGGCAAATGAGGTTATATGACTCACTTGGCATAGGCCTTCTCCAGCAGAGCGCTCCAGAACTCAGAGCCCTCGGCTGAATGAACAAACAGCAGTTCTCCATCTCTGGTGGGCAGCCGGTCATCCACAACCACATCGACCCATTCCCCAAACTGCCAAAACTGCCACCAAATAACAAACAAGATTTAGAAAACACAAGCAAATACAAGACCAAACAACCTTCTAATACATAATACAGCAACAAATTACTGCCACACACATTTGTAATAAAAAGTTTGCAAAACATTTAAAATGTTGCATACTTAGTTTTTAAAGAAAAAGAACAATATACAGTGGATAAACACAAATACAGGGAGGGCTCTTCCTCTGAGATCAGTGGTACAGTCATTTACTTCCTGTCCTTACCAAAACATTCCACCATCTCATAAACCAGTGCCCATTTTAAAACAACACAAGAACACACAAAAGTATCTCCAACTCGGCCATATTATGGTTGACAAGAAGTGCGTTTGATTACCTGGAAGTGGAAAATGCCAGCATAGTCTTGTCCAAAGCCCTGGTTGGATGGTACGACACGACTCAGAACGTCTTGATTGAGGGTTAGAGAGGCAATGGCTGCTAAGAGCCAACAATCACCTGCAATAAGATGTAAGAATCTGCTTTTTCCTGAATAGTACAAACTGCAAAAGTATCTTAGAACATCAACCTGGTAATATTGACAATAAAATTATATTATCATATTATATAATCTGAACATTATATCATGTTCAGATTACTTCCTAGAGTGGTTTAGACCTGTGTGGTTTAATGGCCAAATATATTTTGTTTCCAATTTTATAATTACGACTTAAAGTGACAGCTCCCCAAATTCTGTCATCATTTACAGTCTCGTCATTTCAAACCTACATAACTGCCGTCAAGAATGCTGTCAACTCGCACCTATTCATTTACATATCTTCAATTCTATTATTCTACAGCGGTTATATATGCCTTGAAACGTTTAGCTCTTCAGCAGGATGAATAACCTTTCCTATTTACACATACACTGAAAGAGTTGCTATGGTGACCCATTTCCTCTTTTCATTCATGAGTCACACTTAACTTCACACATTTTAATACATCCAATTACAAACAAATATGTCATATCCTTAAACTACTTGACATGGAAGAGTCAAGGAAGAGACTATGGGATGAAATAAAATAAGTAGCACTGCGAGGTTTAAGACGTACACTTGTTGTCAAGCAACTGTACAGCACCACTTCTCATATAGAATATCTCTGTGCCTACACTGATTCAGCAAGTCTTACAAAAACAAACAGTATTAAGAGCTGTAGTCTTAAAAGAGCATGTGTGGAATTTTCCAAGAAGTCAGCACAAAGACTTCTCTGATATGAGAGTAACCAATGCATTTTACCATAAAGCCATGAACTAGACACCAGTGCAAAAGACAAAAGTTACGATGAGAACAGACAAGGCCTGAGGTTTGACAGTTTCCTGTTTTGGGGTTTATAAAATAAAATGTGTCAAAGGG
This sequence comes from Triplophysa yarkandensis, assembly GCA_033220385.1. Classification (NCBI taxonomy): domain Eukaryota; kingdom Metazoa; phylum Chordata; class Actinopteri; order Cypriniformes; family Nemacheilidae; genus Triplophysa; species Triplophysa yarkandensis. Next base: position 6,064,411 of record CM065665.1, read on the forward strand.
AATCAAGGTGTACATGATAAAAAGGCTTTCGACCAGGACTTCCCAATTACTGTAAAAAAGTTGTTCATGCAAAAACTACAATTCTGCCATGATTACTTACTTGTTTCAACTCTGTATAATACTATTGTTTGATTGAACACAGAGAAAGATATTTGGACAAATGCCTGTAACTCAACTCTCAGTTCTTTGAAAGTTTTTATTTTTATTTTATAGAAACTATCCTTTTAAAGACACAAGAACTTTTCTTAAGCATAAACTGCGTAAAAATACAAAACACTTACCTAAAGAGCCTTGACAAATATCTGTTCTTGTAGCCCCTCCAACAATAAACTCAGGATTAGATGTCAGCTCCTACAGAAAGAGAATATTTCACAATTCAATTTATTTCCAATGCTTTACTATTTCTATAACACGTTTTTTACAATTTACAAACATATTTAGAAAAAGACAGCACTAGAGAAAAGAAACAGCAGTAAATACTTAATTTATATCCCAAGCAAGTTATATAACACATATTTTCAGCAAAAACAGCACAAAGCATGCAAAGTCAAAATGTTTCCATTTTCCCAC